>JANHGO010001972.1:0-31896 GCA_024606505.1 Aquila spilogaster
AGATGCCAACTTTGGTTTCATCACCACCAATGACAGCATCTTCACCACGCTCGCACAAAAACCGAATTGGAGTCTTTAGATTTAAGTCTTGATTACCCTGCAAGAAGGTAATACTCAAAATTTTGTTTTTCCTGATCTTTCTTAGAGCTAACAAATCCTTTAAGTGGTGGAAGATGCATGTGATAATTACACGTAGTTGCATCTGGGACTTTAATTTGCTACAAGCTTTTCTTTCTTTCTGTTTTTTCTCTTTTGAGCTTGGGTGGGAAAGAGAAATAAGAGAGATGTTTTCAGAAAAACAGGTTCCCACCCCCCCATAATAGTAACACCCATTTAATAACATTTGTGTTCAAACAGGACGTTGTCCGTGTGCATGGTGCTCGGAGGGATAGCAAAGCAATGTCTCACTGAAGGATTTTAAATGTGTTTTAATCCTTCTAATTTATTCTTTTAACAATTATGAATCATATTCATTTTTAATCATTTAAGTGCTACAGATAATCTTGAATTTTAAATAGAGACTTTTATATGGGGTATACCATAAGGTTTTTGTGGTTAAATTCATGTAGCAAATATTCATATAAATTATTCTTGTGAATTGTATAATTCTTTATTATATATATTTATGGTGCTTCTCCAGAATTATTTTTTTACTTAGACACTAATCCTGTTTGTTTCCATTTTTATTCAAGCTTAATATGTTTCATAATAATTTAATCACATCTATAAAAAGTACATCATTCTAGATATAATTTCTGTACTTTCATCCTAACACATTACTATTCTTTTTTTAGTTAACATTTTCTTCAGCTGCATTTTCTCCTTATTTCTTTTGCAACAAATCTTACTCTTCTCTGTAGTGCTGAGTAATATTCCTGCACAGTTCTGTGGTGTAAATTCTCAAATCGAGATCTTTGAGAAGGACATCAAAAGCCTGGATCTAGCTCAGCTAATTCCAAGTCTACTTCTAAGGAGAAAAAATCTGGTTCTGGCGTTGGTCACGTTGGTCGGAATGAGGGGACCTTTCCAACTATTCAGCCACAAAATAAAAACAAAGATATGCTAACTGATATGAAAATAATGTCAAGACACAGTAAGTATTCCTAACCGAGACATCTGAGACTCTTGTCATGGGACAGTATAATTATTCTTATTTTGTGAATGGGTTAACTGGTGTTTGAATAAAAGATGTAGTAATGGAAAACTAGAATTAGGGACATTGAAAAATATAAATCCAGTTTGTCTAAAGTAGACAATTTCTTGCTAAATTTGAGGTAGCGTTCTGTTAGAGATTACTATTGACTTGTAGTGATTTTGGACAACTAAAATACAAGATTCAATTTGGGACAGTGTTTTCTTTAGCTACAGGTGCTTGCACAGGGTTCTGGTGATACTGTGCCTGAGGACTTAAGTGATATTACCCAGGCAGTGTGCTGACTTGTTCATTGTTTTCAATGCTTCTTACTACTATTTGGTGTTTTCCCTATTGCAGGATTCGTAACCATCATAGTTACTCTTCTTTAATCTTTAAATCAGAATGGAGTTTTCTGTGATGCCTTTGCTCAATGTTTTTTAATTGATGCTTACATGAAAGTAGTTGATTAAAACATATTAGGTAATCATGAACAGTAATGTTACTGTAGCAAGTAGATGTATTGAACACTGCTGTCAGTACTGAGCCCTAATATAGACATGTAGATTCACTTTGTTGCTCATTAAAAAGAGCAATAATCTTAGAAAGATTTGCAGAATTCTATGTTGCTTGCAAATAGGCAATATTGGGTATTAACTTGTTTCTTTCCATCATCAAGAAACCAGAACTTGCAGTTGTAAATTGAAAAAACAGAGGTTAATAAATTTATAGGTCAGATTGCTCCCAAAGTAAATCAGCAGAGTACACTTTTAGAAAGTGTTTATACATTTAATAGCGGCTTCCCATCTCTACTGTAGCTATTGTAATAGTGACATTTATGAAGATTCATGCAGTTGGATGACTGTGGGATATCATTCTTGTAGGCAAGAAAATACTGAGATCCCCACTAGACAACCTAGAGGCGAAACTTGGAAGAGCAGAAGATCCTTAGTATGTCATTCCCTCTGTTCTCTTAAGACTGTATGGTTTTGGTCTTTGGCTATACTTTAAGCATTACAAATGCAACCCTTAAACTTGGTATAAGGATTGCTTCCTGCAATGGAAAACATTTGACTGACACAGGTACTGCAGGAACTCTAGTGCCATCTCTTCTAGATACTATACAGATTAAGGATGTCCAGTGGGAACACTGATGTATGAACATTATGCTAGACACTTAGGTGACGATGTATGATGTTATATGAAAGTAGTTTACTTTCAGTTACAAGATCTATTTTGTTATTTAAAGTGGTGGCTTCATACATTTTCTTGTATGCATACTGCTATATGTGTACTACAAGGTCAAGTATTCCTTCAAAGTAATAAATGCAGAGCAGGAAACCCCAGCTTTTATGCTTCTGTCTTTGTACTTTGTTCTCCTCTTTATCAAAGTTGATCTCAGTGGTTGCCTTCATGGCTAACACTGACTGTCGTAGAGCAAGTCTGTGTGGTATTTTCTGGCTAGCCACCTCAAAGACTGTCATTCTGTATGTGAAATCTATTCTTTTCCTGTATGCATCACTTTACATTTATCAGCTGTGGATTTCATCTGATGCACAACTGTCTAATGTAGTAAGACAGTTGCATGAAGATAAAAACAATGCTGGAGTGCTTGCCCTTTACAGGGATTGTCTGGGTTCAGGGGTGTTCTTTCTTACATGATTTCACAGTTACAGTATTTTAGAATCCCCCTCCCCCTTAAGACTCCAAACTATCTTTTTGGGAACGTACTGCCTCATCCCTCTTGAGGCTCACTCTCCAATTTCCTAACCTCGGTGTTAGATAATTAGTTTTGGAAAGCTGAACAGGAAAAAAAAGAGAATTATTAGATACATTTGAATGGTAGCACTGTGCAAGTCTTCCACAGTTAGAAAATTGTGTCAAGTGTTGGTCTTCCAAAGGTAATTGTTAGCAAAGGGTTGAGTTCTCTTTTTTTTTTTTTAATGTGTTCTGCCTGATGCTGAGGAGAAAATAATTGTCTGGTACAGAATATGTTCAGTAGTGCTAATTAAACTGTTCCTCCTGCTTATTATCATTTGATCCAAATGAGAAATTAATGTTTTACTAAGAACAATTTAAGTCTAAACAAAATAGTTTAATTTCAGCTCAAGTAGGACTGTTTTTTTCACTGAGTGAAATGGAGCTTTTTATAGGTAAGTTATAATCTGAAGTCTTAAGTGGCCTTTCAGTATCGAAAAGGGGACTGAGTATGAGAAAGAAGGGGACAGACTGTTTAGCAGAATCTGCTTGACAGGACAAGGGGAACTGGTTTCAAAATAAAAGAGGGAAGATTTAGACTGGATATCAGGAAGACTTTTTTTTCTGCAGTAAGGGTGGTGAGGCACTGGCACAGGTTGCCCAGGGAGGGGTTGGATGCCCCATCCGTGGGAACACTCAAGGTCAGGCTGGATGGGGCTCTGAGCACCTGATCTAGCTGTAGGTGTCCCTGTTCAGTGAAGAGGGGTTGGACTATATGACTTCTAAGGGTCCCTTCCAATGTCCTGGGGCTGTACCTACTGCCCTAGGGAGCATGTTCCATGCCTACTGGAACCTTTCCCTAACCTCCAGCCTGACTCTCCCCTGATGCAGTCTCATGCTGTTCCCTCAGGCCCTGTTGCCAGCACCAAAGAGCAAAGCTCAGCACTGCCCCTCAGCCTCCTCTGCTCTAGGCTGAGTAAATTCAGGGACCTCAGCTGCTCCTCATACATATTCCCTTCAGACCCTTCACCATTTTCATAGCACTCCTTTGGATGCTCTCTAATTGTTTTATGTCCTTCCAACATTGTGGCACCCAAACTGCATGCAGTACTGGAGGTGAGGCCGTACAGTGTAGAGCAGAGTGGGACTATCTTTCTCTTTGCCTGGCTGGTAGTACTGGGCCTGGTGCGCCCCAGGGCGCGATTGGCCCTTTGAGCTTCCTGGGCACATTGTTGACTCATGTTCAACTTGCTGTTGACCAGGTTTCCCAAATCTCTTTCGGTGAGTCTGCTCTCAAGCATCTCATCTCCCAGTCTGTATGTAGAGTCAGGGTTTCCCCTTATCAGGTGCAGAATCCAGTGCTTGCTCTTGTTAAACTTAACATGGTTGGTGATTACCCCGCCTTCTAATTTGTCTAGAATCTCTGCAAAACCTATTGAATGGGTGTCCTACTTTCTGGTTTGCCTGGGCAGTGTTGAGTGAAGAGAAATTGTTCAGGGCCCTATCAACAAAGGTTGCTCCAATTTGTTTCCATGGAAATGACAACAGATACAAAATGCACAATAATACTATTTGATAGTCCATCCTCAGCTACGAAGCACTCTTTTTCAACGCAGCCGTGACCACTAGCTACACATTTTTACCAGCTACAAACGAGCCTGCATGCCGTGTTCATAAGTCTGCACCAGCAGAGGCGGCCCACTGTTGTCACTGCTCAAATGCACCACCTCGTCTTACTGTGCTAACATCTACCGTTCTCCATAAACATTCACCAAATGCAGATGAGTGTCAATGGGTGCCATTTTTTCCACATGGAGGAATTCAATGACACACTTTTTCCATATGCACTGGCATATCAGATACCATTCTGTCAGACTGCTTCTCGGCTGTCATCTGTCACGTGGCAACAAAATGTATTGGAATATTGGTGGGAAGGTTTGACCTTTACTGCTGTACCATGAACGCATGCCTATGATGTCATGGGCCAACATCATAAAGTAGAAGGCATTACTTTCAGGACACCCCTTGAAAACAGTTGTTCACAAATGTCACCACTTTTGGCAGTATGTACATGAATAAGGCTTGGCTGTGAAGTGAGGGGTATTTCTCCCTGATGAGAGAGGGCTTATAGAAGTGCGGTAAAGAGACATGATCAAATGTTGGTTTACAACTCTTTACATTCCATTTGAAAATTCACAAGTAATGCATTTATGTCTACTGAACATGGTGTTCCAAATTAAAAAAATTGACTTTTTTCAGCAAAAAAATTAGTGTATTCCGTGTAGCCAAGTACACAGCCACTTAAGCAGGGGAGTACGAAATGCTGAGGAAGTGCTGAACACCTGGCATTTGTCTCCACTTGGCATTGTTAGTTAGGTTCTTCAATCTGCCAGCACCTGGAAAGGAGCAGGGAAAAATCTGCCTGCTGATGAATTCATCTGGGAGTCAGAAAACAGACAAACAGGTAAAAAGGGCTGAAGCCAGTCATGTGCTTTGGGATGACATCAGTGCCTTTCCTCCTGAGGCTGTACAACTTTGCCTGCACATGTTTATAGCTAGTTTGCCTCTGCCTCACCTCACTGGAGCAAAATCCTGTGGTGTGGTAGAGGAGGGAATCCACTCGAGAGGCTGATCGTCTGGGTGTACATGATGCTGTGCCTGGGGGTACTGGTGGGATCTCTTGACAGCTCCACTAGGACCTGCACACCATCCCAGCTTCTGTTCTGTGCATGTCCACCCATGAGCTCCAACCAACCTGGGCTCCAGGGCTGGTCAGCAGTTGAGAGAATCTTTTGGACATCCCCGTGGTTTCTGAGTACTGAACTTGTGATATGTCTGTGTTACAGCAGCTGCAGTTTGGGTGAACAAGTTCAAGCTAGCTGGAAGATACTTAGTGTGGGTGCTGTCAATGTTACAGCTGCAGCTGAAAAGCCATACAGGAAGCTAGTTAAAAACTCTGCCCTATGGCCTGAGCTTGGCTCTTTCTTGCTGTGGCTGCACTGTCAGCAATATCCAGTGTCTGTGTTTTGGATTTGTTGAGAACGTCTACGTGAGCTGTGGTTGCAGAAGTGAATGCCAGATGTACCCATTGCTCCTTGAAGGAGCAGTTAAGTGCTGTAATGAATATGTGCTGAGGAATACAGAGTGGTGGTGAACTGATTCTGGAGTCAGGATCTACTACTTGATGCTATCTGGGATTGTGCTATCCATCCTGATATTGTGGTACAGTAGAATATGGTGCTTGTCCTTAACAACTTTTTTGTAGATTTGAGGGCTATGCTCATGGTAGAAAATAGAGTTAATAGTAATACATTTTCACATTTGCAGTACACAGTCCTTGTCCTGTAGATGCTCAGTCTGCCACTGCCTGGGACATTACTAATTATTGTCGGTCATAACTATTTGTAGAGTATATATGTTAGTAGTGAAATGGTACAGAAGAGTGCAAGCTTCTATTTGAGGCCCTGCCTTTCTTTAATTTGCATGGGAGAGCTGCCAGAAAGTGGAGGTGTGATTCTCATGGTTTTTTTTTTTGTTTTTCTCTGAGCATATCCTAGGCACTTCTGGTGCTTTCGCATTGAAGGTGCCATGTTTATAAAAGCAAAACACGCTTAATGCGCTTAAGAACATAGAAAAGTGAATGGCATTTTAAGCTCTTTTCTGATGAAAATCTAGACCACATTATAATAAAAGCTGCTTTTCAACATTGATTTTTAATTCAGTACACACATCTGTTTCTGAAGTAAGTGAAATATTGTCCTAAACTGTTAGCATTGTTTCTTCATGTAGGCAGTGCAAAAGGAGATCTTGCTGTTTTGTTTTGTTTTTTTCCCAAATGTGATTACATTTTTCCAGAACGCTTCACAAACTTCATAGCTCTTCTAAGCATTACTGCGAAAAGCGAGTTACACTGGCCAGTGTTTTTTCCTCACAGATTTTCACAGAATCATAAAAATGCAGTTTGGAAGTGACCCCTGGAGGCCATCCAGTCCCTTTTTCTGCTAGAATCAGGACTGTTATAAACTTTAGATCAAGTCAGCTGTGGTTTTGTCAGTTTTGAGAGTCTTTAAGAATGGCAATTCCACATGTGTGAATAATGTATTCTAGTGCAAACCAGTCTTTCTTGTGAAGAATTTTTTTCCTGATGTCCATCAGTCTTCCAAAGTGCAACTTCTCCCTGTTTGCCGTCTGCTGTATCTGAAAAGAGTTTGGCTCCATTGTCATTGTAAGTAACTTTCAAGTAGCTGTAGGCTATTATTAGACCTACTCTTGGATTAAAATCTTTACCAGATTAAACAAACCTAACTCCCTCAACATCTCCTAGTGGGTTAAGTGCTGACCATCTACTGGGCAGTCTCCTACTGGACCCTCTTCAACTTCTTAGCATCCTCCATTAACTGCAGAGCCCCAAACTGAAGAGTTTTCCAGGTATGGCATCTCCAATGTGATAACTCCCTTGACCTGATATTCACTATTCTCTTGTCTGCACAGCTAGTTCTTTCATCATAGAAAGCAATCAGGTTGGTCACGCATGACTTGCTTCTGGTAAGTCCCTGCTGACTGTTCCTGATTAACTTCTTGTCCTTCGTGTTCTTGAATATTAATTCAATTTTATCTTAATGTGAGTTGGTGGAGAAAAGGTGTTTTTTCTTTGAGACAAAGGCAACGTTCTACTGGCAGTAGCAGAGACATTTCTTCTCTGGGGGGGGACAAGCAGAGATAACCCGTAGTATCGATAGAGATAACTTGCGTTCTAATGAGGAAGAGAGAGAGAACTCTCACTGCAAAACTAAGAAAAATTGTCTTTGTTTGGTTAAGGTAAGATTTTTTCAGGAATGTGGTGAAACTTTAGGAAATGTAGCTACTCTGGGAAGAGGATCCTAGGAGCATGATGAAAAGTCTATTTTTGTAATTAACTTAGGAAACATTATATTACACGGTAGAATTCAGTGATGTCTTAATTTTATAGCTCCTGCATTATGGAAATAAACTAATAAACCTCCAGATATTAAAAAATATACAGAATTTTCTCTATTTTGGATGAAGCATTGGCTAGAAACTGTGAAATTAAAAGTTAATCTGTAAATAAATCATTGTGCATTTGAAAAGTGTTATTTCTTTTGAGAGAGAAATACTGTAAATGATTTGTTTCTTTAATGTATTTAAAATTCACTTTCCTAAATAAGCTCAGGAAAGCTCCATAGCCCTGCCACCGTATTGCGGTGCTTTCTTATCTTATTGCTTTCTTGTTTTCCCCTATGTCAAGAGGGACAGAAACTATAATTTAGTCCTAGATAATGTTAGATAAAGTTTCAACAAAGACACGATTTACTCTGCTCCTGCAGCATTTGACAATTCCAAATTAGAGGACCATAACGCTATTTTTGGTTGATTGGTAAAGAATTTTGTTCTTAACTCTAGCTATGTGTCTTGCAGTCAGGTTTTAAATGAGTTCAAATAAAGTAACCCCCTGGAAGTTTGTTTGGACATTGTCAGAGCCATACTGTTTTCATAAGAAATATGTCTTTACTTCAGTCATCTGCTAGCCTTGCACAGTCCTGAGACTTTACCAACTTTGTGTTAGGAGTCAGTATTCTTGCTGCTTATCAGTGGACAGAAGACAGATTGAGTTTCTCACCTTTGAGGTGGTGCCACGTTGTTTTTCTTTAAACAAGTGTTTCCAGAAAAGATGGAGCTTCTCTTTAGTAGCAGAGCGAATGAGAAATTCATCTGTGTATGTTGCTTTTCCAGGGCAACTTGATCTAGCTGATACAACTCGAGCAGGAAGATCAGCATCTTGAGAGATCCCTTCTGATCTCAACAGTTCTGCGATTTTGTGATTTGATCAAGATTTTTAATTTTTACTGTACACTGCAGCATGATTTCCCTGTCTGGCCCCAGCTGACACAGGCAGCACAGGAAAATGCTCTCTGCCAGTAGGACCTGCTGGATCCTGCAGTTGGTAGAGAGCTTCTGGTGCAGAGAGGGCAGCACAGGATTGAGGATGCTGCATCCTCCCTGAACAGTGCTGTCCATTCTTGCGGCAGGAGGCTGCCCAGCCTCGCCCTCATCTCCAGCCCTGCACCCATCTGCTCAGGTGGCTATGGTGGAGAGGATGGGAGCACATGCTGCAGTGCCATTGGGGTAGGTGGCAGTGCTGGGACAGAAGTCAGTGGGTACCAGCACTGCAGGTGAGGAGATGATGCGCTCTATGTAGTGTTTGTCTTCCCACACAGAGACTTTGGTGTTCATGGCTGTCCTGCAGAGTGGGCAGCTGGCTCTCAGCCTCGCCCACCGCTCGATGCAGTCAAGGCAGAACTGATGGCTGTATAAGGTTGCAGACATGATTTTCTGTCACATGCCATGGCAGATGGGACGTGTCCATGCCTTTGTTGTGGCTATGGTTGTCTCGCTGCTGCAGTTGGTGAAGGTGGAGGGTGGCACTTACTTTCCTTCACCAGTGCTGCAGTAGTAGTGTTGTGTGCTGCAAGAGGAAGAGAGGTCGCAGTCACTCACTGTCTCAAGGCATGCTGAAGACCTTCTCCTGTCCCTCAGCAGCTGGGCCATCTCCTGCTCCCCAACAGCACGGCACCAGCCTCCTCATGGATGCCTCTGGAACATGTTCCTGCACCATCCACATCTACTGTTGCCAGTGTATCTTGCTGGGCCTTGGCTGCCTGCGCTGGGTAGGGCCAAGGAAACATGAGAGGTGCTGTGGGGATGAGCGCTGGGAGCTGCTGCAAGCAGCCACAGGCATGGCCCAGCACAGCCAAAGCCTCGCTCAACCTCCAGAGTAGCTCAGCAGGATCCAGGAATGAGCCAGACTGAGATTATTTGGATGCCTCAATACCTGTGGTATTGCACTTACTGTTAGCTCTTAGGTATGGTGTGATGAGCTGCGGTTCTCTTCTGAGCCTGATCATCCAAGCACATCTTTATTCGTCTAGCTGCCTACCAACCCAGATCATAACATCCTAATTTGGATACAACAATAACGGTGAGAGAGTTAAACGTATTTCTAAAGGTGAAGGCAAATAACATCCATGAACCTAGTCATCTTATCCTAGAAGACAATCTATGTTTGGTAAATCTGTACTGGCCTTTCCCACTCACTTCTTCATCTACCCAGAAACATGTTTGAAGAGGGCTTGTTCTTTATTTTTTTTTTTTCAGCAATCAGAGTGAGGCTTGGAGTTCCCTGGCATTGCCTCATTGGAATATTGGAATAATTGCCATATTGGAATACTAATAAAGGTGATGACCTCTAACTAGATGTTACAGGGTTTACAAGTAGAAGGTAAAATTTTGTTACGTCGCTGTGAAACTCAGATCTTCAAAACACAAAAGCTTTTGTGATCTTTCTGGCTCTTTCTGATGACGTTTTGTCGTGGTTGTGTGGGAGCACTGTTAGCTTTGACTGTGCCTGCCCACCATCCGGAACCAACAGTTTGTGCCCCGGAGATAATATAAGAAGTCTGATCTCCAGCTCCCCACAGCCCTGCTCTGCTTGGACATGGGTCTAGCCTTGGCCCATCTGTGGGAGGTACCTGATAATCAAGGGCTGGGGCTGCCCTGGTGCACCTGGCTGCCCTGCGCCTGGCTGGGGCTGTAGGACAGGGCCTGGCTGCCTGGCCCTGCTGGCTCCCCATCCAATAGGGAGGCATTGGCTCTTTCTGCTCCCTGACATAAATTGTCTTTCTAGTACAGCCTTTTGGAGATCTACCCTTATAAAAATAACCAACATCAACTTTTATGAAAAAGCTATCTTCAGTCATGACGTGAGGGCAAATTCAAATATTCAATATTAAACAATAATTGATCAAACATTTCACAGAAGATACTAATATATTGCTTCAGAATACTCTGATGTGTACTTCAAAATGCATTTGCTGTGCATATTAATCACACGTTTAAATTCTGATGCAGGAAAATATGAGACATCCTTAAAGTTAATCAGGGACAAAGGATTGATATGACAAGGACACTAGGATAGAGTAGTGGTAATGAGCTACTGGATTTAACTATCTTGGATTTTAATTTATGAAATGATACAATACTCATTACTACTCTGATGTCTTCTTTTTTTTCCCCTGAAATGCTCTGGAGAAATTAGAAAAAAACAGGAACGCATGGATAAGGGGGAACTGGGTGTCAAGAAACAAAAGATGAGCGGAGATAATGTTCAGGTTCTATTTTGATAAAATTCAACTCTACAGAGATTTCAAATGCAGTGTCCTCTGAATATATTCTAATATACTGAAATGTGTAATATTAGGATTTCCCACATCAGGGCCTACTGATTTAAAATAGTAGCCAGAAATTTTTTTGTATACCCTGTTTACTTTATTTGCATTTCAGATGGTGCTCCTTACCTTCATTTGTATTGTGGGTTTACAGTACAACTCTTACACAATTTGCAGTACATGGAGTTACACCTATTTCCTTTCTTCCACTGTACACAGTATACATAAGATAGGTATTGTGCCATTTCAGCTCTTCTTAATTTCCTCAGGAAACAATATTTACTGATGATGGTCTCAATTGACTAAACTGCTGCTGCCTTTCTCTTCAGAAATTTTTGACCTTATTGCCAGGTTCTATGTTGTCTGTCTCTACAGAGTATCCTTTTGGTTTTGTTTGACAGCTGCATTCTACTTCCTGAGCTACATACTAGCGGCTTGTGTTGTCCAGGGAATCCACTGAGTTTTCTGTTGCTGCTTCTCAGTTAATTCCAGTGCCAGGAAAGGGATGGAATCCAAACCCAAGAGAGCTAGCTGAAAAAGGTCAAGGTAATGTTTTTGTGTTTTAGACCTCCCTCTTGAGTTATTCATGTTCTTTGATGTCACACGTTTTTCAGTACTAACTGCAGTTCTTCTACTCTAAAATGAGGACCTTTCCTTAAAAAATTGCCTATAGCTGCACAGGCTGGCCTTTTGACCCCTGTACTTTGACCACTACGAACTATACAACCCCTTTTGATGACAGTGCTTAACAGGAGATAGAAAAAAAAAAATACAAGCTTTAAAATGCTCTTGATAGAACATATTCATTGCATCATCCCCAAATGTCAAATGTTCCAGGCTCATTTTAACTAGGTAGATACATGCAACATGCAAACATCAAGGTTTTTCTCATCAGGATCCCTAGCTGGGCCTGCTCATTTGCAGTGTTAAGTGCTTGCTGTCCGTGTGCGCAAAAGGAGTTCAGGGATGCATCTGAACTCTGCTGATCTTCTTGAAAGATCTTCTTTTTGCCTTCTGACCATGCCCATCCGGCACAGTGTGCCTGATGATGTCCTCCTCTAAGCTAAATAAACTTTGCTATTATTAGGTTCTGGAAGAAGGATCAGCTGTTTCTCAAACTCTTAATATTCCTGCAGTTCCTATTGATTTCAGCAGCAGTTGTGAGTGCTACACGGTTCTGTTCTGCTTGCTGACTATATTTACAAGGGCTCATTCACACTCAGCTACATAACGAGACAAACTGTAGAAAACACATACAGAACTCTTACCTTCATCTCATCTATCAAATGTAGGTGATAAGAGGTCTGAATTAATTACTGCAGAATACCCAAGAGAATGTCTTGATTCATTTGTTTTAGAGCAATTAGATGTAGCACAACTCATGGAAAATGGCACAAGTGAACAGTTTTTAGGTCACTAATATTAATTTTTCACTAGGCACTTAAAATTATTCACGTTTGTATTATATTTTTTTCTCTGATTACAGGGCAGTGAATCAGAGCCACCCTTCGATATGAGGGCTGCAAGATTCTCTTCAGTGTCTCTTCTATTTTTTGTTAGCAGCTGGTACTCCTAGCAAACAGTGCCACATTTTTAATGACTCTTAGTTCTTCCTCTTTCCCTGTGTATGACATGCCTTCTGGGCTCCTTACTTACTCCTTATTGATTTAGATATTGAAATTATGAAGTCCAGAAACCTGATAACTTCCTTATTCCCAGGGCAGAAAGAGCTGTTATGGATGCTCTTCTCTACATAGCACTGTGCTTTCCCTCTGGTAGCTAGGGCCTGAGTAAAGATCTACTTCAGCATATGATGCATATGCAAAAGCTATGCATGCCTCAAACTGTGCATAAGAACAGACTGTTGATTGCTTTAGCATTTGATGTTATTTTTTTGTCAGAATAACATCAATAAAGAGTAAGAAGTTTCTGAGGTTCCAGTCTGATCTATACAGGAAAATTCTCATCCTGGACTGTTAACTGTCCTTGTGGTAGAAAGTATAACTTTGGTGGCAGAAATATTAAACTTACAATTGGTGGCTGAGAGTGCAAGTGGAACAGAGTTTCCTTCCTAAAGTCCTCTAGCAGTTGCCAACTTTTTTTTCCAATAAAGCTTTCTGTCAGTCCAAAAAAGAAGGGATATGCTTCCATTTTCTTGTGAATGAGAAATTCTTTGGTTCCTACATTTGTGTTCTCTGACCTTTCCCCTTTTCCATTTTAGTATGTTAATGTTCAGTACTCATCTCCCTTCTTTGGATGTTTCCACCATTCTATGCACTTACCTCTAATCTGCTGCTCATGAATTTTCTTAATGGTTGAAGTTGCTTGGGAGCAAGCACTTAGATGTTCTCTTCTTGAACCTTTATCAGACTTAATGAATTTGATTAATGTCACTGAGAATCTGTTGGGTTTTTCTTTTTTTCTCTCCATACTTGGCTGGACGTGTTCTCTGCTTTTTTTTTGCACCACTGGGTAACTTTATTGCTCTAGGCTGGGCTGCACCTGGGGTACTGTGGCACAGAGAACATTGCATCCAGAACGTCCTAACTCAGCAGTTATGGAGCACTGTGAAGATATGGATCCATCTGCCTGGACAGAAGGTCAGACTGATGCTCAGTGCTTCAGATGCAGATGCTGTTGAAGGTTCCTGTTTTATTGACCATTGAAATAGTCATCAGCTGTGGAATTTGGTGAGTGGGAAGGGCTGTCTAGCCCATTGCATGGAGTCGTCTTCTGGAGGAAGAGGATATGTAGGTGCAGTTCTCTTCACAGCGGGCAGAGAAAAGGATCTATCTATCTCCAGGCCTGGCTGACATGAAAAATGGAGATATGCAAAAAGTGAATGGTTGCCTTTCTCCACTGAATTGGGAACGTTGCTGTGGATCTTTTTTAAAGTTAATTTGATTGGAATTGTCTTAAATAAATTTTGGGGAAAATTTCAAACATTTGAGACTTTACATAAAAACAAAGTAACAAACAAAACAAGACAAAAAATGAACTACAAGAACACACCGAACAACACTCAGAACTTAAATGAAGGTTCAAAACAAAACGAACAAAACTTGGGGTTACCTTGTGGTTACCTAAATGTACCTCTGTGTCTAGAAAGGATTTTTTTTTGATAGGATTATAATTTTGCTGAAATGTGCATTTCTGACATAGGTGCATGAGGAACTAAAAAAACCTAAAATTGTCCAAGCATTATATACAGAATTATTTTCAGTGAAAATTATAATGGGCTCTGCTGCTTTCTCAAAACCTAAAGATGCGTTCTAATTTTAGATTTTTTTTTTCTTTAGTGTCTTTGGCATGATTATTTTACATGAGAAATTCAGGTAATTGAAAGTGTTTTGTAAAATGTTTGGAGTTTTAATTTACTTTTCAAGGTGAAGGGAATCTTTAATGTTTAAAGGTTGATAAGAAATGGAATATTCCCACTGGGATAGGCACAACTATTTTGATCGAGCACCACTTGAGAATGTTAGTATCTTTTTGAAGCAAAGTTTAAAAATGTTGGTAGTTCTTTTGTGACAGTATTGCTTGATAAACAATTTGACTTTATTTATAAAGCCTCCAGCACTGTTGGCCTCTAGTCTGGCTAAGGAATTCTGAAAGTACTACAAAACAAATAAAAGATACCAAAAAAGCTTGAGGGAACTATCTTCATGGTATTAGTTAACTAAGCTTAATTAACTCACTGTCACAACATATGTGTGAAGAGAAGAGAGACTAAATATTGTTTGACTACTGGGTGCTGAAAATTCTGCCATTTATAGTTGAGGGATTTGGAGTGTTCAATGAAGTTATAATTGTGGACAGCGCACTGAATTATGGTAAAGTGATTGCTCACCTAAAGCAGAAATTACATATGTGGTGATGCATAACCTGGGGGCAGTTCTGGTAGTGGAATCGCTTTTATGGGGTCGTTAATGATACTGTGTACAGAAGTAGCCACAAAGCACCAACACAGAGGCTGGTATGCTCTCATAAAACACATGAAGGAGCAACATGAGAGGGATGGAGACAGAAAAGGACCATTAGCTGTGCTAGGCTGTTGGTGGAAAAACTCTAGTGATAGATGCATATGGCTCTCCTTTGCTCCACTGTGAGGAGAATGTACATTCTGGAAGTATGCTGCTGTGGTGTTAAGTCTGTAAACCTGAAGAAAAACCACCCAGAAGAGAGCCGTGATTCAATATACTCTGTTAGTGTCGTCCATTCTCTCCCCTAAGCCCCATCTTCCATTTTGCTGCCTTTGTTCACGAGGCTATTAAAAAAAAAAAAGAAAAATCAATACATAATTTATCTTCTTACATATGGCAGAGTTCAAAAAAGTGAAAGTGGATAACAGCTGAAGGGAAAATGCAGTGCTTTTGATACTGTGCTGGTAAGGAAAAACAGTTTTTATAGGAGAAATCTTAATGTGCTTTTGCACATGTTCCTTGCATATGATAGCTGGATTTATGCTTTGTACTGCTTTGCAGATGCTTCAGGAAAAAAATGCAGGAACAGCTGCTTGCTACTAGGAATGGGAGGTGATAACACTAACATTCTTCTAATCAAGAGCACAAGTCTTGGAGTATTGATCCAGAATGTGAAAAGCACAGATTCAGATCTTCCTCTGTCTGACGGGGCCATAAAACTTCTGTTTCTTCTCCCAAGAAAAAATGAATTAACTGGTCTCCAGAGAGGCAAGACTGTAACATGTTTTCAAATTCTACTGACATTGTTTTAATACATATAAATATTTCCTTAGAATGTAACCAGAGTCCAAGTTCTCTTTTTCCAGGGAGTGTTTTGGCTGCTAGCTTTAGAAAGTTATTCCTATTCACTGTCTCCTCCTGATACTGCTTAAATATTTATACAAAGTGAATCTACTTCATTAGGAAAAGCTAATGGACAGCTATCTGAAAGCTTCCAACAAGTCAGTGAGTGAAGCACTCTTTGGGAAGTCATAGAATAAAGCATACACAGCTTCCGATTTTTCCTCTTTTTTTTTTTTCTCCCTAAGTGAAGTGTGGCCTGTGCAAGCTGGAAAGAACCATATGCCATTTGTACTGCTGAGCTGCGTGTTCACAAGTATTTCACAGACTCCCTTACTGCTCCTGCAAACTCTGCGTTCATGACTTGACCTTTAGGTTTTTCACACGTTCCCTACCCTGAAATCCACTGATTTATCCAAGTTGCTGTGCATTACAGCAGTTTGTATGCAAAGGGCATGTAGTCTGGACTTCTGATCTAAGATAGAACACTTTGTTTTTTTCCTTTGCTGCTTCCAAAGGCTTGAAACTTACTAATTTTTTTAATGAGAAGCTGTGTGTACAGCTTTGTTTTCGTACAGTTATATGTATACATCGTATATTACACTGTTATCCTTCCTTGCAGGAAGCTATCATGAAAGCATTACAAATTATATCTATCTAACATCTACAGTAATGATTTTAGATAGAAAGTAGGAAGCAGGATGAATTCACCAGTGCAGCACATTGATTTACAGTCGTACCCTGGTATCATTATGACTGCACTTTGAATGATAGAGTTGGTTTAGGCTGGGAAGGGAACCCTGGAGATGATCTAATCCAACCTTGCTCAAAAGCAGTGTAATTTCAAAGTTTGTGTTTTACACAGGTATGTTTCGAAATCTTCAAAGAATGGAGGCAGTCTGTTCTCTGGCTTCTCTGGACAGTCTGTTCAAGCTGTTACCCGCTCTCATCATAAATTTTACTTATATCTAGTCAGAATTTCCCTTACTACAACCTGTGGCCTGATGTTTGCCCTTTGGCAGTATACTTCTAAAAAGAGTTGTCCTCTCTGTCCCCTTTCATGCTCCCCACTATGGATGCATACAGTGACTTAGATAAGCCTGAAGCCTTTGCTTTCCCGGCCTGAATATAACTCAGTCTTTAGGGTCTTTTGTCCTGCCCCTACTTGTCTCCTGGTTTGTCAGTGTTTCTCTTTTAATGGGGGCCCCAAAACTTGACTTCCTGTATTGTGGAACATACAAACACTTTCAGATGTTGTTTTGCCTTTGATGGACTCTTAACTGCTGGTAAGATCTGTGTGGTCTTTCAGAGCGGCTACAGGCTGAATAGCGTGATTCATTTGTTTAAGGAATAGATACACATTGCTGTATGGTCAGAAAGCTTTCTGCTTTGCAGGGTTATATTGATTTTGCTGGTAATAAAGGCTGATATTTGCATTTGTTTACTCTTTTGAGAAACACTTTTTTATTCTTTTATAAAATATACATATTTTCCAAACTGTGGGGAAGTAACATAGTTCCAATTTTTTTTTATTTTCTTTTCTAGCCCCCAGCTCCAAAATTCAGTATCATAACATCAGACCTCATAGCTCCTGGCAGAGCTGTAAGAAGCAATGTGCCACTGCTACGTACCACATTGGGATAAATGAACAAAGGAAAAATAAGAATGAGCAGCAATTTGATGTTGCCAGACCTCAAACCAGTGAGGCCAAGGGACAGACTTTTCTATTAGTTGTGAAAAAATATTACTCCTAGGCCTCTGCTGAGAAGCACTGTGGGCAGGTTAGAAATTATTGGGATTTTGTCTTTACGTGTTTGCGAATGAGTTAGTTAAAAGCATTTGACCATCTTATGGTAGTTGGTTCTACAAAAGGTAATTTTCTGTTTGTATATGTACTCTTTATCTACTGTTATGCAGTGACTCTTGCAAGGAGACATTTTTTTCTCCCAACCTTAAGAGAAAGGAAACAAAATCCATGGGGCTCCTTCTAGTATGAGCAGATGCTGTTTTATTGATGTGGATTTAATTGTACCATTTTATTTTAGCAGGGAATTTTGTTATGGTTATCTATAACATCTTCGGCTGTCTTCGCTCCTACCATTTACATGGTACTTGATTTCTCTTTCAGTTCACTCTTTTTTTTGCTTTATACTTTTATTGTACTGGATTCATATCTAGGAGTTTGTGGTAGCTTAAGTGCAAGATAAATTGCTGCGAGTGATTTGTGTGCAGAAATGGTCACACAGACACGCACAGAATCATAGGGATTGGAAGGGACCTCTGGGGATTGTCAAGTCCAACTCCCCTGCTAAAGCAGGTTCCTACAGTAGGTGGCATAATGATGTTTTGGAAAAGGACATTGACTGTGGGATATCCAGGTGGGTTCCTCAGAAACCATCTTTTTGGAGCGAGTTCCAGATTACATAGATTTTATGGGTAACTCGTGGTAACAGGTGGGTTGTCCATTCTCCTGTCTTCTTGTTCAAGCAAGTTCCTTGCTTCTGTTGTTAGAGGAAGAGTTTCCTCATTACTGTCTACTGTCTGATAAAGACTTTGCCTGCTTTGTGAGTAGTTCTGTAGCAGGGACTATTACAAATAATCATCTTACTGTCACCTGCAAAAGATTTAGAAATTTAGAAATGGCTTGCAGACAGCATGTATTGTCATGAAATTAGTTGGCTAGAGTCAAAAGGGAAATAGTTTGTGTTTTATGCACTTCACACAACAGAAGTACTTAATTGCTGTAACGTTACTATGAAAAATCCCAATATAATTTTTCATTGTATCTGCAAGGGCAAAAAAACTTATGTCCAGAGTGTTGTGTCTTGGAGTGCCTGGTGAGTTTGTGCAGGTGGCATCAGGAAAGACATATCCCAGGGGTCAGTTTTTCTGGCAGTCAGCCTCTATGATAGGTAATCCTGAAAAGCACAGTGGTACTTGTTTAGATACATTCTTAATTGCTATGTGTGATCTGGAGAGCTCCCTGTAATTGTTGCTCTCAGATGCAATGCCTTGACTACAAACCTTTATCCTTTTCTTGCAAACACAGTGTAAACTGTGAATTGTAAGAATTGTTCTTAAAATATTAACTAATTATCTTTGATAGTGTCTTGAATCCAGGTAAACAAATTAATTAGACTGTCAAACTGATGTTCTCAAACAGGTTGTAAGCGTGCGATTTCTGCCATGTTTTTCTTCATCCCAAGCTCTTGTTATGACCACATTTAAATCTTTATGACTGGTCTTTACTGCTGTAGGTTTTGCAGATAGTTTGTAAACACTTGAAGATATTTTAAGGGTAAGGTATTCAGATCTGAAAATTGTTGGGTAATCGATATATCAGTGCCTATACTTGTTTATACTGCCTTAAATTCTTCCCCTGGGAGAAGAGTTTATTGCATTTTTCATATCTCCATTTAAGGATTTTTAGCTTAAAATTTTGAGTGACATGGTGCCAACACCTAACTCGTCTATAATTTTGCTTCATCAATAGCATGATCTCAGTTCAATGCAAGTTGAGTTTTCTGTTTGGATACACAAATGGTTTTCAGTCTCGCTTACTGAAGTAATTTTAACTTCACAAGTAAGCTCTGTTTTCAGAGACGAGATCTGTTTTTACGTAATTTAAGGTTGTTGTTATTAGATCCATTTAAATAATGCATGATGGAGAGATCTTCCTGTATTTGGTCATGATTAGAAGACTGTAGCATTTCCTTTTGCAATTAGAGAGTTTATTGCCATGAAATCATCAAATTGGAGTTAATTGTTTAGGGAATGCATCATCATCATGTACCCCTCTCAAACATTTATATTGTATTTCCTCTGTGTTTAGGTATTAACACTTTGAGTAAAAAGTAGCTGAATATTGATCTCGGTCTCTGGGGCAGGGTGTACATTAGCAGTCTGGTTTGGAGCAGTAATGCTTTTCTGAAGCAATCCTCATGAATTTCTCTTCATGGACTCAGTTTTCAGGGGGGTCGTGCTGCATGTGGATTCGTTTCTCCCGAAAGAAATCTAATTTATAATTTCTCAGACACTGGAGCCTTTTCTTTCATCTACTTTACCTTCTATTATCATAGTTTTTAGCAGAACCTCCTCACTCCACTCATCCCACTCCATTTTTTAATATCTTCTCTATTTTTAAAGTTTTTTATCCCCTTCTCTTCTATTCTGCTGTGGTAAATTGTACTTACTCAAGTTCTTGTGAGGTGCCACTTGGGTTCCTGAGGAGATGCTGCTTACTGGTTTGTGTTATGAGGGCTGACAGTTTTTCATGTAGCAGATTGATGCAGTGGATCTGCCAGGCAATTGCTAATCTCGTGGCTACTGCAAGGTGCAAAAAACAGTGTCATAGAATCATTTGAATTGGGAGGCACCCTTTAGAGGTCATCTAATCCAACTCCGCTGCAATGAACAGGGACACCTACAGATGCATCAGGTTGCTCAGTGCCCTTTCCGGCTCAACCTTGAATATCTCCAGGGAAAAGGTATCCATCACCATTATGGGGAATTTGTTACACTGCTTCACAGCCCTTATTGTAAAAAAAAAATTTTTCCTTATATCCAATCTAATTCTCCCTTTTCGTTTGAAAATATTTCCCCTTGTCCTATCACTGCAGACCCTGCTAAAGAGTCTGTTCCCTTCTTTCTTACAGTCAGTCCCCCTTTAGATACTGGAAGGCCACTCTCAGGTCTTCCCAGAGCCTTCTCTTCTTTGTGAACAATGCTCGATAAAATTACAGAAAATGAAAGTGGTACTCTGGGAACACACGTCAGCATTGAACCTTGGAATAGCACAGATGTGCATCTGTCACAGAGACTTTGAATAAATTTTGTTGCCAAACCTAGTACTGGTTTATATCTCTGTACTCTGCCTTCTAGAACCAGGGGAACCAGAACTGATGCAGGAGAAACTCTGGAGGGGGTGCTTTGGGATTCATGGCTCAAGGTTCTTCACAAGGGTAACACATCCAGGGATACTTTCCTGATATGCATTAGTGGTAACCTCTTGCTGCCAGAACTTCTGTCTTCATTCTGATTACTGCTTTTCTGCACGTCTTCTGAAAGCACAAAATGATCATGATTGGTAGAAGAGATTGGGTCAGTGTTCTGTGTAAGCAGTATGCATTACCTGTCTGACTGGGAGGGATCCTGTGTCCTTTAAAAACAGCTCCCTGGAGCAAGTAAACTAGGATAGCAAAATACATTTGTCGGAAACTGATTCTCTAGCAGCTGTCCTCTGTAAGTGCCTAGGTCAGTTCTGGTTGATCAAATAAGTGGTGTCATAACTGTTACGACAGCACTGTCCTCTTGTCCTTTGAGCTGAAGCAGCTGTTGTCTGATATGACATTTTGCTGTACCTACAGGTACACCCTCTGCAGTCACCTGTCCACAGCCAGCCTCTGAGGTGGCTGATGCTGAGGGTTTCCCCTGCCGTGCATGTTGATTGGTGTAGAGGCACTGAGCTCTCCCATTGTGGTGAGCAGCTGCTTCAGTCTGAGGAACCAGGCATTCCTGGGGAGGGAGATGTGAGCTATGGAGCTGCAGAGCTGTGGGAGAAACCTTTTTCCTGTGTAGCTCAGCTCTTTAGTCCTGAACAACTGCTTATCTATGTCTGTGACTGTTGGAACAATTAACAGTCCAGACTGAAGACTTCTATAACCATTGAAAATCTTTCAGGCAAGACTTACTGTTCTGAAAGAGGTAATGTGGCACAGCCAGACCCTATGGCCTGTGTTATATAGGAAGTAATAAAGCAAGCTGTGATATCTTTTCCATTGACAAGCCCTATCCTAATTCTGACATTTTTAACTGCTATCTGATACATGACCTCTCTCTTTTTTTAGTATAATTTTTTCATATTTTTTTTTTCCCAGCAAGGAAGGAACATTGCATCAGAGAAATCTGATGATTACTTTGCATGGACATATGCTATGCTGTTAAATGGGCACGATGGAAGAAGGTGTGTATCCATTCTATGAATCTGCAAGAGAGCAGTGGTGCTAGAGGCTTTTTGTTTGATTGAATCATCAGTGAAAATCCAGCTTTTCATGACCTTAAAGAAGATGCAGCAGCCATGTGCTCTACTGTAGTGGACAACCCAAAAAGAAAATATATGCTATAGACATTTATCTGCAAAAGACATATTCTTCACATATTCTTCTATTCTTTGAAGCTTCAGACTTATTAATGAAACCTCTGTAAGAAATGAATGATGCTGTAAAGACAATAGCTTCTGTGTGTGGCTGGGATAAGAACTAGGAAAATAGTATTTCACATGTAGAGGGAAAATTGGATTGTAAGGGCTTTGTCTTCCAACAAAATAGCGCAACATGCTTTAGGAACAACTAAGTTCCTAGACTTATGCTTTAAAATTTTTTTGTGTGCTGACTTTTTAGTCCTCTGATTTTACACAATATCATGTATCACAGAGGGTAACAGAAACTGAGAGTGACTGGGAAGAGCTGTTGCAGAAGCTAAGTTTAATCAGCTCTGTCAAGCCTGTTAAATGAAGTGTTGTTTTGTACATGTACGTCAGTTTAGTAAAAGTTCTGAAACTTTCGGTATCTCATATATGCCACTTTGTCTGTGTTTCATGCTGATTCTTCCATTCCAAGCTGTTGGAACATATTGTAGAGAAGGGTAAATGTGGTTCAGAAGAAAATTTCACAGCCCTTAGGTATAGTATGTTGTTGTCTTTTATTTCCATAAGACAGCTATACTCACCAGAAAATGTTATGGTGCTTGCCTGTGCTGCTGAGGTTCATCACGGAGTAGGCAAAACAGGGACAGGAATGGGAATAGCTTGTGAATTATGTGAAGAGTATAATATATCTCTGCAGTGTCAGGTTCAAGAGTGGGAATGAATCCATGAATCCACCAACAGTGAATTCTGGGGTGCCAGGCTCTGGCATTGACACACAGAATAGCCAAGAAACTTTCCATTTTATTTCTGTGAGGTAGAACTGCAACTGTTGATTATATGCTTGTTGTGAGGGGAAAAAAAAACACTCCCCCAAAAGACCCCAAAACACAATGAAAATCTTAAGTACTTTGAGATTAGAAACTATTAGAGACAGTGACGCTTCTGAAGGTGCTAAGAGGTGATTTAACCTTATTTTTCTGCCAAACTGCAAATTCCTGAGCTAGCGTTTCTATTTGCTCATTGAAATTAAGGCATGTTGTGGGGCAAACAAATAGAAAACCGTACAGCTGCTCCTTTGGCCGCACAGAGAGACAAATGTTCTCAAAGAGTGAAGGCATGGCTGGTTACATACTAGAGAATTTCAGTGTGCTGCCACTTTGCCATGCCTAAGCAGAGACACAGCATCTGTGCACACATAGGTGGTAGCTGTGCTCTGGCTTTGGCTGCTGCTGAAAGCGCCGTGCTGCAGATAGTGCAAAGAGTGTTGGGTTGACTGCTTAGCTCTGGGAAGTTTGAAGCTGCTCATGTTGCTTCACCTTCAGCACCCCTCCTCTTGATCTGCAATATAGCTGGAAGAAATTACAAATTCCAAGCTTCTGCACGTCTGCTCTGAAAGGTGTCTTATTCTGTACTGATTTTTGGGGGGCGGCACTTCCAGTTGCTGATGATTACTAAAGGTTGTTATATACGAGTAAGGTAACTGTTTTGAGCACTCTTATATGGAACGCATTGTTCACATTCTAAGATTACTACATCAAATAAATATTTTTACTGATTCTCTACCTATTCTGGCATAAATAACACTAAAATTTCAGCTTTATTAGGATCTAACCTCTAATGTCATGACAATTATTCCTGTAAGTATGCATTTCTTCATGGCCTGAAATTTATAAATCTATTCTTTTTTTTTTTCAGCCCCCATCATTTTAAAACCACCTGTTGGATAAAATTCCAGTTACAACAAGACAATATTATGGTGGCTGTTCCAAAAGTAATGCCTCCTATTTTATTATGTTGGCCCACGACGTCAGAGTTGAATGTTGATGGTAAAGGTTGAACCTTCCCACCAATATTCCATTACATTTTGTTGCTGGATGAGAGATGGCAGCAGAGGGGCAGTCTGATGAGATGGTGTCTAACATAGAAATGCAGAAGGAGCAAAGGTGTGTCATCAAAGTCCTCGTGAGGGAAGAATGACACCCATTGACATTCATCAGTGCTTTGCTGAATGTTTATGGAGATAACAGTGGATGTGAGCACAGTAAGGTGGTGGGTGGTGCATTTCAGCAGTGGCAATACTGACAGTGTGTCATTTCCCCTGCTGAAGATTGTCACGAACATGGCACGCAGGCTCTTGTTTGTGGCTGATGAAAATGCATGGTTTATGGTGGTGACTCTGCTGAAAAATAGTGCTTTCTAGCTGAGAATTTGCTCCAACAAGTAGTGTTCTTGTGCTCTTTGTTGTAATTTCCATGGAAATAAATAGGAGTGTTATTAGCACTCAGAGTAACCACTGCGTGAAAACCTGTGATATTACTGCCAGAGTAGGCATGGTGCATCATTTACAACATTGTATTTTTCTCTTCTATGTTGTTGGTTTTTTTTTAAGCGCTCTATGGTTCTTTATGTAAATGAATTAATAAGAAAAATGGACAAAATATCTTTCACACATGAGCGTAAAAAGAGTTTATATAACATTGATGAAATAAGAAAATAAGACAGTTCTTTTCAAAAACAAAACTTTATTCTGAAAAATAAAATAGAAATGCATTAATTCATTTGTAATTGGAAGTAATTAACCTTAAAACATGAAACAGCCATTTATGTACTTAACCTGAATCATTTTACCTTAGGGCATAGAATTTTGTTTTAGAATCCCCCTATTAATATTGATCTAGAGTATAAAAAGTAAAAAACAAAGAACAGTATAAATGATAAATTCTTATGTAACTGCTCTTCATATTTTGACTGCTTTTAAAATATAACTTTTAAGTTCCAAACATTATTGTATAGTATATTCTTGCATTATTTATATTCTCTTTCCCATTAGATGAAGAAGAGTTTGACTCCTGTGAAAGCTGTATTATTCCACTTTGAGTCCTATACTGATGGCAACACATGAACTTTTTAAATATTTAAACAAGTGAAAAACCTCAAACCTATATAACAATGATGGATCATCTGGTCTTTATTGGGTATACTAACCTTAACATTTTTATCTTAATTTTGAGTTTCTCTACTGTTTTTCTTTTTATTTTCATATTTTTTTTTCACTCATTTTACTTGTTATACTATATTTTTGTATCAAATGTTGATCTACTTCTCCATTTCAAATGTTTTTCACACCTTTCTGGAACTGTTAACTGAAATTGTACATACCAGTTAGGGAAATTCTAAGTAGTACATTCATTTTATTTAGTTAGTATGGTTTATACATTAGATATTAGGAGTGGTTTCTACTGCTAGAACTATGGCCATAGAAAAAGCTTTTAAATTAGCAAGTTGCAAGCACTCATGATGAGTTTTTGCTTCCTTTTTGTTGTTCTATCAGTTTTGCAGCAGGATAACTAATCAACACTACTGTGGATGGGGCTTTGAGCAACCTGGTCTAGTGAGAGGTATCCCTGCCTATAGGAGGGGGATTGGAACTATATTATCTTAAAGGTCCCTTCCTACCCAAGCCATTCTATGATCATTTTCCCTTATCTAGATGGGGAAGAATTAATAGGTTGGACACTGCACTCTGTTTCTGTCACCCCTGCTTATATGAGCTACTTTGCTGCATGAGGAGAGAGATGCCTAAAGCTGGGGTTCAACAAAACTGTCAGAATAGGAATTGCAGAGAAGAATGACACAGGATGTGGTTTAGACTAAGACATGGTCTTTTCTTTCAATGCAGTTGAGTTGCATGAAATACCTTCCTTTGAGTAGGTGTGGGAAATTATCTCTAAATATCTCTTAAGTTCTGTAATGTGTCAAAAGAAAAGACTAACATCCAAGGATGTCCTGTAGCCTGCTGGTCGATCCTAGGAGGCTGGAGTTTGTGTTCCTGCTTCTGCAGTTGAAAACTGTATGTGATATTTATAATGTGATCATTATATATGATATGATAATTATAACATAATGTGATCTTTATCCAGAAGCTCTTCAATTGAAACTGTGCCTCTCTGTATAATGTTGGTAGACCTGATTTTGGTGTGTTTACTCGTTTGGATTTCAAAAAATAAGAACAGAGGGACAGTGCCTAGTCTGAACTAGGATATGTCATGAGGGTGCCAGAGGTATCTGGTTCTGCTAAAGCTTGAGTGCACGTCTGGCTGCGAGAATGGGAACATCATGACTTTGATGCTATCAAATTTGGTGCCAAAGATCTTCTGATGTTTCCGCAAATCTACCAGAAATTTCACTGAAATGTGAACAAGGCTCTGAATTAATCCTTTATTGTGCTTTCTTATCAACTTCTTCAGAGACCAAAGTAGTCATCTTCTCTGTTTCAAAATGATGTTTGCAATATTTATTGATAATAAATTAATACATTTGAGTTTAAAATTAGTTTTGAGGACCCAAAACTGCCTATCAGTTGAGATCAGAGTCTTCTAGAGCTTTAGGTCTGGCATAGGATCCCATTATCTCCAGCAGCCATGTGCCCATGGGAACTGTGTTTGGCAAAAGGAGTTGATGCAAAGGAGGCTGAATAAGCAGAGACAAAATAGTAGAATCATAGAATCATTTTAATTGGAATGGACCCTGAAAGGCTGTATTGTCCCTTTTCCCTGTAGTGATCAAGGACACCTACTGCCAAATCAGGTTGCTCAGAGCCTGGTCCAGCCTGCCCCTGAATGTCTCCAAGGACAGGACTTCCACCACCTCTCTGGGTGACCTGTGCCAGTGCCTCACCACGAGAACAGGTTGCCCAGAGATGTGGTGGATGCCCACAGTAGTGTTAGACCCCATTTGCTTTGGGCAATCAGATCTCCAACTAAAAGAAATGAAGGTATTTCTGTGAAGATGGACTGCACTTTATGCTCTACAACGTAAATATTATTAACATTGCTTTATCAAGTATGTCTATTAATCTTAGAACGCTTTGTCCTCTGTGCCTCACTGTAGAAACTTATAACATACCCAGAAACCTGATGGTGATTTTAGGTTTAAAAAACAGGTTATAGTGAAGGTGAGTGAGTTAGATTTGTCAATAGTTATGTGGTCAGGGTGCTTTATTTTCTCAGAGGTACATCTCAAGATTATGATGTTCTCTGTTGTGATGTTGTGTAATTGTTCATGGGGATGAACACTTATTTTGGTAAATCACGCATGGTAATTGCATTAGGATTTTGTGGTTTAAGAAACAGAGCTGGTTTGAATTTTTTTTTTTAACTTGAGATGTGGAGAGTAAGAACTCATATTTCCTGATATTCAAAAATTCCCAGAAGATAAACAAATCCTTGGTCACTGTCCAAAGGCACATTAATTATTTAAGTCCATCTTATCACAAGACTAGATTTTTCCAGTTCCTGCTGCAAGTTCTGTGTATCTTTGACAAATACAAATTGTCCCAAGAAGAGGTCTCAAGGGAGGCAAGGCAGCTTTTCTTGTACAAAGAACCTCACCTCAGAAATTTACCACTCCTAGAAAATATACATTACTGAGTTAGGAATTAGTCAGAGAATTAAAGCATTCCTATGAGTCATTGTTGCAAGGCTTTTTTAGGTACTATTTCCTCAATCACTGGGAAAAACATAGGACAAGAACAGACCTCTGAAGGCCAACTGATTAATTCCTCCCTTTCTATATTTTATTCTCCTGCGAGCAGACTCTAGCTGTATTGTTTTACACTAAGAAACTGTGTAACCTGCTCTTGGGTATGTCCAGTGCAGGAGATTCTATGGCAGATTCTGGTGCCTGAGTATCTTTTCTCTTTTTCTAATTAAAAATGAAACAAAACAGTGACAACAACAACAACAAAAAACACTGGAAATGGATCAAAACTCAGGTCTCCCACATTCCTCCATATCCTAACCACAAGGCTGGGTAATATTGCTCACCCTCTTTTCCCTGACTCTTACCTCAGCAAATCATTTATTTCTGTATGCAAAGTAGGCAAAAGGGACAGTAATCTTTTCCCTTGTGGCTCTGTAGGCAAGCTGTTTTCTCGGAATATATTGATTCCCTTTTCTTTACCATGAGGAAAGCTAAACTCAAGTTTCTAATGTTGGAGTTACATTCAGAGGAGATGAGGAGCCCTGCCGTCACTTAAATGAAAAATAATACTTGTTGTGCAATTTGAGTTTTTAAGAAGTATATCCAGGGGAGCACCTCCTGCTGTAAGTAGTCTCTTTCCTACAGTATAGGTATTTACAAGGATAACTACGACAATTTATTACCTAATGTTGTTAATTAAGAGAGATGCGAACAGATTCATCTGGATTTTTGTAGCTCTTCTTTTCTAAAATGAGCACTGTGCCTAAAGAAAGGATAGCAAAGCTGTTGCAATACATACAGTAAAGGGTGTTTATGGAAATTCTGATGAAATATCAGATTTTTACATAAAATGATGTCTGCTAACTGTTTTTTCATTTTTTGATTCATCAGTATGTCGTCCTTTATTGCTTGAAATCTATAATGGTGGACTATTAAAAGACAAAGAGTGAGTAGTTAGAAGTTTACACAATTAACCTTATTCTAAATAGGTGCACCTGATTGTGGGTGTGTGTATATATATATGTGTGTATTCATATATATTTATACAAAGAGTTATTTATATGTCTGTTCAATCTCCAAACACTTCCATTTACATAGGTTGGCTCCGAAAGTAGTTGGCTGAGAAAGTAATGCCTACTGTTTGTTTCCATGGAAACTACAACAGGTACAAAGAGCACAAGAACACTGCTTGATAGAGCAAATACTCAGGTACAAAGAGCACAAGAACACTGCTTGATAGAGCAAATACTCAGCTACAAAGCACTATTTTTCAACAGAGTCATCACTATTAGCCATGCATTTTCACCAACCATGAAGAAGGGCCTGCGTGCCATGTTTGTAACAATCTTCACCAGTGGAATTGACCCACTGTCACCACTGCTGAAATGCACCACCCACTGCCTCACTGTGCTCACATCCACTGCTTGGTCTCCATAAGGTTTCAGCAAGCATCGATGAATGCCGGTGGGTGTCATTTTTTCCACATGAAAGAAGTCAGTGATGCACCTTTACTCCATCCACATTTCCATGTCATACACCATTCTGTCAGTCTGCTCCTCTGCTGCCATCTGTCAAATGGTAACAAAATGCAATGGGATATTGGTGGAAAGGTTCAGCCTATACTGTCATAGCACCAACATCCATCTCTGATGTCATGGGCCAACATCATAATAAAATAGGAGGCATTACTTTCAAAGCAGCCCTCAAAATTTTTTGTACTGCCTGTTAGTTTTGGGTGAAGATCTCTCTCCTTAGTAGAATTTTTATTTTGATGGTCAGAAATACTTTTTTTTTTTGAGCTTTCTGATTTCTTTTCTGTGTATTTTCATTTAAGCAGAGAAAAGCTTGTTCAAATACAAAGGTTTTTTTTTTTATCATTTAAATTAAATACAGTGAATGTTCTCAGGCCCACTAGATAGACATTAATAATCATAAAATTTGATACGACTGGTATTTTATTTGTTGAAAGAGCACACCTTTACCAACAGGTGCAGATGACCCTTCTTTGTTTCCTGTCTGAAAATTTAAGATAAATAAGTTCAAATCTATGCTTGTATTTTGTATGCCTCCTTTCAAATTGGAAGGGAAAAAAGTCACTAAATCCTCAGTTTCCTGGGAGCTTCCCTCTACAACTCTGCTAACACTCATCAGGAGCCAATGCTTGTTGTAGTCTGAGGATAAATATGTATGCGTGACTGGTGTGAGTGAAGTTCATATTAGAATATCAACATTTACTTGTCTAGCTGTTAATAAAGGCAGTCTTAGATTTAAAGGGTAGCATCAAAAATAACAGAAGATAAGTTGTGATGTGAAGGTTAAAGGGTAACATTTTTGCTAAGGACAGATAGAATAAGTATCTTGACTGTCCAGAAAAACATGCTATCTTTCTCCCTAAGTGAGAGACCTTCCCATTTAAATGCATGTTAAAAATATACCACTTGCTCAGGATAGGCCTTCACATCTCCTCTTTCATGTTTTTATTTCATTGGTTCTCAGCTGAATCATTTGAACTCTGATTTCTTGTTTGTGGAAGTAAATGGTGTCCCAGTTGGGCACTGGAACAGGATCCCCAGGGCAGCCCCAAGCTGCTAGAGTTCCAGAAGCATTTGGACATCTCTCTCAGTCATAGAATTTGCATTTTGTGTAGTCCTATGTGGAGAAAGGAGGTGAACTCAATGATCTTTGTGGATCTGTTCCAACTTGGGGGATTCTATGATTTACTGCAGTCATTTATATCACAAATGAGTTTGGCTGAAAATCTTGTGTATCTATGCTTGTCTGTATTTGAAGCTGAGCATACAACATACACAGAAATTAAATCATTCAAATATTTCACATGAGGACATGATTACTTTCTGTTTCAAACAAATAGTTTCACATTTGCCTGTCTAATTTTCAAGCCTATGAATAGTTTCCCCAGTGGTGAAACTGACTGTGTGGCAATTATATGATGTTAAAAGCATTCCCTAAACAATTATAAAATTTCTCCCATGGTTTCTCCTGTTTTCTAGCCTTAAAAAATAATAATAAATCCAATTAGTTGTAATTAAGTTAGTAACAATGTGTGTGTTATTTAGAGTGCTGCTTTTGCATCATTATCATAGCAAGAGAAAATCTTTAGTGTCTGATGGTAATATTGATTTGCTGGTGTCACTCTTTTCTTCATCAGAACGGATTTCAGATGTGTTTACAAATAGCTCTTTTCAACATTACATGATTATCTTCCATCTGAATGCCTTCTTCAAGACACTTTCCAGTAGCTGCCGATATTTTTAAAATTTCCCTGTGCTTTAAGGCCACCCCACTCCTTCTGTTACCAGTGCACCATTGCTTAGCTGTCTTTAAAGTCTTTAAGGTGTTAAGCTATGCTGCATTATTTTTGAGGTCTTATTTTTCAGTATTCCATAATAGAGGTTAAAGTTATTTTTAATTAGACAATGGGAAGCAACTATCAGTAAAAATCCTTCATTTTTCTTCTATCAGACTGCCTACTTTGCTATATTTAATCTTTTATTTCTTCTCTTGGAAAGGCTAATCTCAGCAGTCTTACTGCTTCTTTTTTCTCTTTTCTCTTTTTTTTTTTTATAGAGTTTTTATCAGAGGCTTTCTGACCAGCCTTACAGTACTTGAATTATCATTACTGAAAATTCCTTCCGTATAAGAGGTAAGAAAGATATTCTGTCTATGCTCTAGTAACAACGAGAGCAGCACTAAGAATAAATAGAAAACTCGTTTAAACAATATAGATGGAAGAGAAATTAGAAAACATTTTTTCACATTTTTGTATTTTACTGTTGGGCATTTTGGAAATTAAATTAAATAACTTTAATCTGATTCAGTCATCCATCTCATTCTAATAAACTGCTTTAAGGAATACATCTGTCTACGGAAATTTCAGATAAATCCCTGACTGAATTTTACTCTTCTACTGAAGGACATGCCCAAATCAACTCTATAAATATGCAAGGTATATTCAGTGTTTCCTTACAACTCTAGTATTATACGTACTCTGCAAATTACTCTTTTCATGTTCTCCAGTATACCTTAGCAAAACCACGAGCCTTTGTTTCTTTTTATATCTCTTCATCAAAACCCTCATTTGCTTTGATGGCATGAAAATCTTAACATTTTGGGGCTGCTGCTCCTATTTGTCTTCAGGGCTTGCCCAAAATGGCAACACACCCATTTCAGCGAGTTTCCTGACTTATTTGCTGATGTTTGTTGCACATTATAAACATTTTACACCTGAGACAAGGGCTCCTTTTTATTCAATTTAGATCATACCTGTCAGACTGGGATGATGTTACAAGCGGTTATTATTAATGATGAACAACAATACCCAAATTATCAGTAATTTTGTGTCACCGGTTTATGGGCCGATTCGGCCCGGTTCCGTGACTAATGGGGCGAGGGGCCCACGGACCCACGCCCCAA
>JANHGO010001973.1:0-31895 GCA_024606505.1 Aquila spilogaster
AGGTCTCCCCTCAGCCTCCTCTTCTCCAGACTAAACAACCCCAGCTCCCTCAGCCGCTCCTCATAAGACTTGTGCTCTAGACCCTTCACCAGCTTCGTCGCTCTTCTCCGGACATGCTCCAGCACCTCAAAGTCTTTCTTGTCGTGAGGGGCCCAAAACTGAACACAGTATTCGAGGTGCGGCCTCACCAGTGCCCAGTACGGGGGAACGATCACTGCCCTAGTCCTGCTGGCCACGCTATCTGCTCTTAAAAGCGCTCATGGCTGCAGCTCCTACTGTACCTCTGCCAACACACAGTAATTAGCCTAAGTATTTTCTCTCTGTTTTTTAGGGTACCATCTCTTCCTGGCTTCAACTAAGTTCTCCCCCAGAGTTATGTAAGGTATGAAATAATTTAATAAAATTCAGCTCCATACAAGAAAAATCAACTAACAAGGTAACAAAGCATACAATTAAAAATCGAGATAGGAAACTGGGTTAAATTCTCATTCCTATAAATTCAGTTCATGCAAAAGCAGAATTTGACCTCACATAATTAAGAGCACACCAGCAAATACAGTGCTTAGAAAAGTATTTCTAAACAAATTAGAAATATGCTTTCAAGGATTTTTTTTTTTAAAGGTAAAACCCAGCGACATTCATACTTAACTCATTAATCTTAAAAAAATATTTAATAGATATTGTTCATCATAGAGTAATTAAGAGACTGCCATTAGTCACAACCTTCTTAGTGATACCTAAATTTTCTCAAAGACATCTGGAAATGCAATTAGTTACTCAAGTACACAGTGGTACTTACCAGATCCTCAACAATGCCAGACCTGCCAAATATTGCATTCTAACAGCAGGATAAGATGTGTATTCAAGATCTCTTTCTACATAATATTTTATAAAATGTGAACATGTGAACCATTTTCTTCTATAGTTCTTAGAAATCCCTGACTGTTGTGATACCCATGCAGCAGATCAGAAGTCTAGGACACTGGGAAGATCTGCTCTAGGAGTACAACGGTAGAAAAGAGCAGAATAAATTTCTCTCTGCTTAACTCCAGGCCAGGACATAATTTATTCCCAGCACATTTTTGCTTACAAACATGCCAATATACTTCAAAATAGTTCTTTCTTTTATTGAAATCCAGTCTGTTAGCTTGGGTACATTTAATGTTAAAACACTGTATTGTCACCTTAAATTCCAGGCAGCTTCAGAAAGTCCAGTGGCGTTATATAGGTGTTAAAGAACTAATCTAAGTTTTCTATAGGAAGGAAAGATCATTTGGATATGAAAAAGTCTGTGTTTGCTTCCAGAATTCCTATTAACTTTGCCTGGTTAAGACCATCTGCACGCTGGAAGCTATTGGAATACAAGAGGAAGGAGAGGTCATTTAAATACATTCACTTTTCTTCAATACCTAGTTTAGTATGTTTGGGGCTTTAAATCTGGCTGCCTAATACCAGCAAGGAAATGGTCACTTTATTCCTATCGTTACCACAATGAATAAAAATCAGCCTCAGAGACTACAAATTCCTTCTCCACTGTAAGTAAACAACAAAGCTTAACAGGCTAGAGAGATATCAGGAGATAATCACATCCTTGGGACATTTAACAGGCATGATAAGTACCACTGCCAGAATATGATTATCTTCTGATAACAAGAAACCCTGGAGTTTTCACGCTGCTGCAGAAAACTCATTACTGGGATGAAAACCTGTATTTATTGTTCCTGAATACAGAGCTGGCAGCTGAGAGCTATGCGTGGCGGTTGCAGCGGAGTGGTTCGTTTCATGGCACAAGCTCTTGAGGTGACTACCCAGATGCTGAGTTGACCCCCTTGGTTATCCTGAGCTAAAACTGCATAGGACATAGAGAAATGAGCTTGCACAGCATTTAACCTCCTCCCATGAGCTCCACTGATTGACTGAGATGCAACCACTTCTAAGGAGAATGAAGTTGTATCTGACCATCAAAAAAAAAAAAAAATTCCACAAAAAAAAAATCATTATAGGAATATAGGATGGCCTTGTGGCTAAGAAAAAAAACCAACCCCAAACTCCTCACGAATTCTATCACCATATTTGCCCCAGAGGCCTTTGGAAGTGTGTAATTTCTCAACCCTCTTACAATACGGATATAAATAATAAGCCTGTATGTGGAATGGTTTTCCTCTCCTGCCAACACAGCCTCAGTTCCAAAAGGAAACCCAATTCCTGCCAACGCACCCTCTGCTCCAAAAATAAAACCAGTCTGTTTTGGGACAACCTCCTCCTCCAGAAACTTTCTGTGGTTGAATGAAGGTCATCTGTTCCAGAATAGCCATTCCCTCAGATGCTTTAAACTACGTTAATGGGGTTTTTGCTATTGACTAACCCAAACAGAAACTTGGCATGGAGGGTATTTCTGTGATGTCTCATCCCCCATGCCCAGTTCTGGGCTCCCCAGTACCAGAGAGACTGGAGTGTGGCAAGCAAAGGGCCATGAAGACAGCTGGGGGCTTGGAGCATCTCTCACAAGAAGAGGTTGAGAGAGCTGGGTCTGCTCAGCCTGGAGAAGGGAAGGCTCAGCAGAGATCTTATTTGGGGGGGAACTGTAGAGTCAGAGCCAAACTCTTCCCATCGGTACATTTAAACATAAGAAAACACTTTTTTTTTTTTTTCCTGTGAGGGTGACTGGAACAGGTTGCCCAAAGAGGTTGTGGCTTCTCCGTCCTTGGAGATGGTCAAAACCCAACTGGACACAGTCCTGGGCAACCTGCTCTGGCTGCTCCAGCTCTGATCTGGGTTGGACTTGATGGTCTCTGGCCATTCTTTAATACACTTCAAAGATATTTTTCCCAATGAAAACCAAAATGTATGTTTGTGGGGAAAAAAAGTGATTTTGTTTTGATAAATTTATCTTTTCAAATTAAAAACACTGCCGAAGAATTCCCAATCACAGACATTTAAGCATAGCTTGAGGTGTTCAGACAGGGCTTCTCTTTCCCCACCTGCTACCAGGCTCACCACCTATAGACACAAACGGAAAGACAACCTAGCTCAGTGCCTTCAGTTTCTTGCCAGAATCAAAATCAAATTTAAGGACTAGAGATAACTTCCACACAGTCAGTACTATTTTGTCCTACCAACTCGATTTCACTCAGCAAAATGTCAAGTGTATATATCCGGACAAGAGGTTTCTGCATCCTAATCTTCTCTCGTAAGTACTTGAAAGCACTTGGACTCCTACCTCTCTTGGAGCCAAAGGCATGAATTTACCCGCAGAGAAATGACCTCTCTCCTCTTCTCTTTGAGGATGTTATTTCCTTCCTAGAGCCCCAGTCTACTGAACTAAAGTGGTTTTATTTTTACTTATAAGTTCTTTATTTCATTTGTATTTGGTTTTTCCAATAGTAAACCCATCAACCAAAAAGACATCCCCCTTGCAGCTGCGGGGAAAGAGCTTTTCTTCTAAAGCAGAGGAAGGAAGAAAAGCAAACCAGGCTTCATTCACCAGCAGTACAGAATGCCTCTAATAAGAATCCATCAATCCACATCCTATTTTCTCCCACATCTTTGTGTCACACCACTGCTGATTAAGGTGTCACTTCACACAATACAGAGATACTGTAAATTGGGAACTTGATAATTCTGCAGGTATCTACCTGTTCTCTCACATAACAAAGACCTAGCTTGATTTTTTTTCCACAGGTAGCAAGTAAATCTAGGTAAAGCCCAAACTGCTCATAAGGACCACCGGCCAGATTATCACTGTGAACAAGATCATTCAATACTCTATTATAATAGATTACTTTTCTTACTCAAATTTAGGATTGCACAAATTAAGTCCTAAACACCAAAACCAAAGAGATTTGGTAAACAAATCTAATAAAACTTTTGGATTTTTTTTTACTTTTCCTAACCCAAGAGCAGTCTTTTTCTAATCCTAAAGCTTTACCCTCAGCACTTCCCCCCCCCCACAATGTAAACAGCATTATGTTTTAGAATTGGCAAGTCATTTATACTTCAGGCATGATTAGCCAAAAACATTTCTATAAATTCATATATGATATACAAAATGGGCCTGATGCTGTTTATACAGAAGGTATGTTGTCAACTATAGCTTCCTTCCTAATTGACAGAAGAATGAATAAGCAGCCCAATTTTTATCATCCTACATATTTTATTCAAGACATTACAGTAAATATTACAGTCTAGTCCGTGTTGAAAACATGCCCACCATATGAGAACCTTGGCAGTCCAATAAAATGCTCTTCAGAAAAAACAAATCATGTAAAGCTCTGGTTATATGTCAAAGATTTGAGATACACCCATGCAGGACAGCGATTTCAAAAGTGGAAGTGGAAGAAGTTGGCTTGATCCCTACTCTTGCAAAATGTTTTTCTGATTCCAAGTGAATTACTGCTAATTACTGCCATGAAGAACACAGATAGGCAGATCTCTCTGCCTGTGTTTACGGAAAGCTCACTGCACTAATCCAAATGACAAATGGAAGTTTTCCACAATATTTTAGAAAGATAATTGTGCCATCTGGGAAGCTATGTCACAGCTGTATAAGAGTGAGCAGGCCCCAAGATGTGTAACAACTCCTTCTGTGCTGAATTAATTTCAGCTAATATATTAATCTTGGATTATTTAATTTTTTTTCTTTTTTCTTTTTTTTTTTTTTTTTTTTTTTTTTAAGAACATCCTGGGACTTGTAGCATTTTAACAGGGCTGTCTGAATATGCATCAAATGACTTCTCTCAAACAGGAATATACAAGCATGATTTATATAAGCACAAAAGTCCATACACACATTTGCATGTACTTTTTGGTGAATCGAGAAAAGAATCAAGTGGGCAATGTGGTTGCCAAAAGAAATGCAGCAGCGAAAGATCTCCTCAACACTGTAGTCAAGCTTTCTGCAAATGTATTATTTATTTCTGCTTTTATTATACATATGATACCAGAAGTACATCTGTATCTCTTCACAAGATCATTATCAGGGAACTACAAATCAAAACTCATTTCGTCAGTACCTGTTTCTTTATTCCTGCAGCTCCATGCCATTGCTTCTGTCCTTTATAAAAAGGGGATAAGAGAAGAACTTAAGAATATACAATATTTCCCAAACTATATGGACCATTATGTAGGGACACCTATATTATCAAATGAAATATAGTTTCTCATTGATACATTTAGATAGACCTCAATAAAAACGTACACAGAGAACATCCATGCGTTCTCTCAAGTTTATTGAAGTGTACAGTAGTTACCAGAGAGCCCAACTAGATTCTACACTGAGCTTACTTTTATTTTTTTCTACCTTTTTTGGCAATTCCCCTACTTTAATATCTTTACCATTGACTACAACTATCGCCTCGTCTCAAAATACACCTTTTAATGCCTGCAGGCCTGCTCATTCAGCCCCAACACCAGCAGACAACCTGCCTCCTCTTAGAGCCATTATTAGGGTCCAAATACCTGAACATCTTTCTAACTGGAGGTCAATAGCTTCAACTACAACCAATGTTATTTTCTTTCAATTTTCAAAGAGCAGTAGATGTCCTCCGAAGTTAAAACTAACAAAAGAAATAGGAAGAGATACTGGGAAATACTGACTTTGTATGGACTCCACTCCCTGAATCCGCAAGTCAGCTCCAAAAAATATTAAAGTGGTCAGAGAAAGAAAGTTTGTCTGAATGTGCTGCTTTATCAACTGACAAACCTAGTGCCATATTGAAAGGGTAAAGCGAGCCCAACACAGCCAATGTTTTTCAGCTGGGGGGGTGGTGGAAATCAAACCATTTTGATTCATATAATTCTTGAGAGATACTTTCAAAATTAGGAAGGACTCCAAGGCAGAACCAAGTGTATAGTATGCCTACAGCTATCTTTAGGATACCTTTGAGCAAATTCAGACACTTGCAACACCATCGTAAATGTTAGAGCTACCAGAACCATTACTCTCTGAAAGCTGTATGACAGACTGTAGCAGCAGATTTGTTTTTATGAAAAGAAATATACAAAGATTATTGAAGTTAATTACTTTTCCACTTACACAGACAGTTTCAGCTTATGTTCTAGAAATGAAAGTTCCTATTTGCAAGCCATATTAATCTAAAATTCTCGTAACAGATTATAAGCCACAATTTATTTCTGAAAGATTCCAGGCATTAGCACAAGATTAAGTAGTGAACATTATCCCCAGACAATGGCGAGGTATAGAAAGCCACACCAACTTCAAAAAGGCTTTTGCAAAAATCAGTGGAGCCATAAATCACGCTCTTGGCACAACCTGCACCTCAATTTTCTCCCACAGAAAATACATTGAGAAGATTTCTCTATATGTGACACTGAAGCAGCTTAAATGTAACTAGACCAGCCCTAAAAATACATCTCTCTTTCTACCCGAGAGCAAAATCGGGGAATTACATCTAACCAGGCACTCTCAGCTATTCAGAATTTGGCAGAAAGTCTTAGCGAAAATGCCAAAAGGGACTTTCTCCCAAGGGCTGGGGCTCATCGTCACTGTTTCCTATTCAAACAGAGGGAAAGCCCCATGGCTATTAACTACTTTGTCAAGAAAGTAATACTGCGTTAGAAGCCACAATGCACTAAAAGCTCCAATGATGCGAGGATATGATCAGCAGCATTCTGTGTAGGAGCCCATAAGAAACCGGGGACGCTAAGGTATAAAAACAGCATAAACTGCTATAAGGAACTTGGCATTTACATTGAGTTCTTATTAAGACAAACCCACAGCAGCTGGGATGAATCAGTACACAATGACAATTTAATACATATGAGAGTAGGAAGATTACATGTCACACTGGGACCATGAAATTTCCATATTGGGACCTTTAAACTTGCCTTTCAACAGCTGCAGCTCATATCGCAACACTCATTTTAATCCATTATTGTCCATGTGGTGCCATGTAAAGGCACACAATGAAGCACCAGAGCTACACTTCCAAGACCTTATAAATCTCAAGCCATTTGGTCCCAGCAGACCAAGTCATAGGAGCACGGTGGTCCCTGAAGCCAGCCTTGCACCATCGTCCCACGACCACCCATGGAAAAACCCTCATGGAATTTGAGGGAAATGCTTAAAGCGAACACTGGACAGGAGCAGCAGCCCTTCACATCTCCTTAGTTACACTGAATAACTCATCAGTGTAATGAGACATCACAAGCAGCCTGCTTCAGACAGACTTTATTTGCTTCTGTACTCGTTTTTCCTCTTCATATCCAGATTTAGGGCCAAGCTGGTGCTCATGGGTTTAGTTTCGCAGCAGGCTTTTTCAACACCAAACCCTAAAAGGGAATAATCAGAATTTGATGCGCGCTCATGAAATCAAAACGGAAAGGCCAGTTTCCCTGGTGCACGCCTGCTTTTTTTGACAAGTGCTCAAGCTTCTTGCGAGAGCTACCTTGACCAGGAATAATATCTCTGCTCATCAAGCCCAGGCTCCCACGCTCAGCGCAGCCACGTCGCAGCAGCGATGGGAGGTGAACTGCAGCAAGATCCAGAGACCAACACGCTGCCCAACCCTTCAGCCTTACCATTTCTTTTGATTTTAGCCAATTCCCCCCCCCCACAACTACCCTTTAAACCAGGTGCAAATAAAATTTATTGAAATGTGACAGCAGCAGAATAAAGAAATGCAAGGGTTTAGAGACTTTCAAGCACAGCTGGGACAGAAAGGCTGTTGGGTGACCCTTGCAGGAACCTGCTGAAGACAACCAGAGCCTGCACAGGAGAAATATCCTAAGTGACAGGTCTATAGAAAATATGTAATTAAAGACTGTATTAGTTTGCAGAAATACACTGCAACTGAAATGCAGTCACTTAGGCAAAATTTCTAACCTTTTTTTTTTTGGCTTTGCAAATCCTTTAAAGTTATTTTGACAGTTCTTTGTGTATGTATAATACTTTAACGGGGGGGGGGGGACACCTCTAATTCATGCAGAACAAGTAGGTAGATAATGTTCTTATCTAGTCAGTAGGAATGTTTAGTGCCTTTTTTATAAAAACATGCTCAGAACATCCTACAAAAAGGACCAATTAACCGCAGATTTGTGCATTTGTTCTGAGCAGTAGCATTGATGATTTGAAAACACAGTGGTATGCACAGAGCTGAATTCATACTGATAATTGCTTCAGTATAATTTATGTCAGTAGGTGCTACAGAAGGAGTATGGTATACTAGCAGATAATAATACAGTAAATTAAAAATAGAATTTGCATAAAATTAACGTACCATTAAACTTCTCAATATTGATAGAAGTACCTTGTGAAGGTCAGCAGCAAGAACTAAAATCCCTAGATACACGCCACTTTACTAACACGTGAAGAGTCATCTGAAAACCACAGTGTGGAAGTTTCAGAGCAAAGACGAGCAAGAGGTCACGGAGACAGACCAGAATTCAGACTCGGACCTGGTGTAATTCCATTAACTTCAGGGAAATTGCATCAGGCTCCACCAGAGATGCTGAATTTGGCACCAGTTCTGCGAAACATACACTGAATAAATGCACAGAATTTTCTGCTTCCTGCTGGCTTGTTCAAGTTGCCTTGTTTTTACTGAGTTGTTAGAAAAGTCACTGTTATTTGGATTTGGAAACATTAGAAAAATGATAATACTGATTTAAGATAAAGCATGTTTAATCTCAAATGCAACCATTTCCTACAATGTAAAACATTATATATAGTTATTCCTCTATTTTTCCATCACTGAATTTAAAAAAAAAAAAAAAAAAATCAAGCGTACTGAAACACCATCTGAAAAGTGTATTTCTTTTTTAAAACCACATGGTCACGAGAGGCAATCACACTTCTCTGCTAAATCACTTTGCACTTCCCATAGAGGAACCATTTTTGGTTCACTAAGTTTCTCCTAGAAAGAGACCAAGAAATAAATATTATGCTAAGGGATAGTCTACCCATTAACGTAGACAGAAGAGGAAAAAGAGACAGATCAACTAATATATTCCCTACAGGGCTTCTAAATCATGATGGTTCCAGGAGAAAGGGTGAGCTTCTAACCAAGGCTGGAGCCCACATTCACAAAGTGGGTGGCTCAGGATTTTATCCTGAAAAGATAGTGAATATTCTTTCATTTATAAACACTTCCATCAATATATTTTATTCTATACCTGAATACCCCTATAGAATGTCTGATGCAATTACTAGGATAAGACTGAAAAAAAAAAATCTTTAGAAGATACCGGGAATACAGACTATTATAGTAAGAAAAGGCTCTACCAAAAGTAACTGAGAAGGTTGCAAAACAGTATAAAAGAACAGATTTGGGTGAAGTTTTGAAGTATCTTTTAGGGAAAGGATAGTATAACCTAGAAAACCACAGTTTAAATTCACAGTTCCTTATTACAAAAGCTACATTTAGAAATAAAGATTTCCGAGTGATTCTCAGTGTACACAATTTCCTCATAATATGTGAAATTTTCCCTCTGTTCCTCCAAAACATTGCAGAAATCAATAAGAATAATAGATAACTAAACAAACTGAATTATTACATGACTCTCTTCAAGCACGTGGTCAGCCAAATAGCACTGAAAATACCACGCAGCTCAGTTCCCCACATATCACAATTTCAGCTGCCTGGATATCAGATCCAAGAGTTGGAAGAGATGCTACACTCTACCAATTAGAAAAATAATAAAAGAAACCTATTTTGTTCAAAGAAGCATAGCTATAATACTAAAGCCCCCACACAAGACCATTTTGGGAACAGTTTCTAGGAAAGCGGTGTAACATTTTCTAGCTGACAGATGTTGCACTTGGGAATACCCTGGCACTTTATGGAGTTTTCCATACCATTGTCGTCGACTGGGCGTATTACTAAATTCTAACACAAACTTCTTTCATTTTCTGTATTTGAGATGCAAAATGTGAACAGAGGCAACCACATCTAATACATTATATTTAATAATTACAAAGACTGAAGGGTGTTGGTTTGTTTTTGGTTTTTTGGGTTTTTTTGTTGTTGTTGTTGTTTGTTTGTTTTTTACAGTAATGGAGGAGTTTACGATGACTTTACAAGCAGCTTTACATGCAACCCCTTTACCTCCATGGACAGTGACAGCCTATGCCTGGTGCTGTTTGGCCACCATTATTACTACCATAAATCAGAAACCCTCACTGCTAATCTGTGTTATGAAGTCCCCTCAGGATCACGGAACGAGGCAGCTTCTTGCCACAGAGCATTCCCTATTACTCATAAATATTGTAAGGGCTAGTTCTGAACACAAAGAATATTTCAAAGATCAATTACTGTAGTTGCATTTGAAGCTATGCATGCAGCATTCACATGGAGGAGTTTGACTTGCATTATCACAGACAAATCAGACCAGGTAGAGAGCAGAGAGTCATTAGAAATAAGAAACTGAGTGAAAGCTTCCAAGCACTGTGGAGTGTATTTAATAGGCACCAGCAAAACATCAAAACAAATGAAAATGAAGCATTTAAAGAATGCAGTCTTCTTCCATGAGGCATGATGACAGCTCCCTAGGATAGAGAATCGTAGTGCTGGAACATCAGCTATTTTAAAGAAATTACTGGCATGCTGTGTTTGGTTTACTGTCTCCCACCTTGCATTTTACAAACTATATCAAAGCACATAGTATAACGGCTCCAATTTCTTTCACAGCAGCTACACCATGTGAGAAAAATTGACAGATTAAATAGAATGTAACTGCCAAAGCAACTGTGAACTATGGCTGCCCAAGAGAAGAAAATGATGTTCCTGAATATCACGTTAAGAAGCGCTTTTGTGATCAAATGCAACAAGAGTCCATTTCATTATAATATTCTTGGGGGGGGGAAGCAAGCAACTCTTCCTTCACCCCCTCCATTGGCACAAAACGTTACTGCAGCTCATGTAACACTCCCGTCTTCTCATCTGAAGAGGCTGTTGAGTAGAAGTGCCACATACAGAAGAAACACATATATTGAATTTTTTTTGGCTATGTGCACTTTCATTTTGATGAATTCTCAAGTCTGACCCGCTTCAAGTAGGAAGAAAAAATATCTGGTCCTAACAGAAATTGATGATGCTGTGTTAAATGAACCGCCCGCATTGCTTCACTGAAGAGACGAGCACTAATCTAGTCAAAACACTGGAAGTTCACTACTTTATCAACGCTGACATGCATATGCCTAAGCACCAGTGACATATGCATACATGCGTTATTTATCTTGCTCTGCGTTCATTAAACGGACAAATTGATCTCTCAAACATTTTAAACTCATGCTGTCTTCTCAAAGTATTATGGGCTGAGTAGAACAGGCCACCACTGCTTCAAAGGCCAGATGTGTTCTTAGCCTTATTGGCTAGACAAGATATGAAAAGATAAAGGCATTTTATGATGTTGTTTACAAAACAAATACAGATGATACTCCACACCAGGGCATCGCCCAACAGGGTCACTTTGTCCTGCATTACACTGAAAATAACAAAAAGGGGTCTTTTTAACAGCGCCTAATTTAGCCATTGGGATAAAACTTGCAATAATCCATTTCTAGGCTACATTCCTGTTAAATCTACCTATAAGTGCGACTTCTTCAGCCCTCACTTTATAAAAAGAGCAGTAAATAAAACAGTGGTCTTTTGGGAGCTCTGACAGAGGCGGGCAAGAGAAAGTTTTAATGTTCTTCAGAGATGGGTGGGATGAGCCCAGCTCCAGAGCCTGGAGACAATTCAACAAGCCTGGCTGGGCAGCACAGCTATTCTCTGGCATGCCAGACTCTAAATGAAGGGAAAATGGGGTATTTTAATGAACTATCCGCTTTTCTACAACTTCAAACTGAGCCCAAGCATAGTCTTAGTGACTCATGGATTTCCAGGTGGACTATGGCTCTTCATTAGCAAAGGAAAAAGCCAAAGAGTCAAACCATAGCATCTTTAGGGCAAATAGATGCTCCCAATCCCTTGCTGATTTGCCATTTAGTTGGCTTTTACTAGACTGCAGTCAGGAGTGCAACCATCCAAACTTCAGCCACCCAAGCTAGCAGCCAACCTTATCATCAGATGTTCCCCTCCCCACGCTGCCTCCTGTATTGCTCCATAAGCTCTATACCCACGCGACAGGATCTGAATTGCAAACTGAAATATAAACATTAATCCAGCAATTGACTCTCAAGGTTCTCTGTTTTGCCAGGATTTTTCAGATTATTTTTAACTAATGAGATTTCTTCATTGTAAATAAGAGGCAATTGGCCAGGTTATTAAGCAAAACAACATTAAGAGGTTAACTAGCATGTTAAAAATGCACTGCAACTAGTGGAATGTTAAGATACTTGAATTATACATTAAATAGAGCACACTAGTCAGTACAAACCAAATACTGAAAACAATATTATGCAGATGATTTTAGATGGGAAGAGCAGGAATATTTCAAATGAAAACAAACAACTCATTATTAACAAAAGCCTCCGTATCTGTCTTCAAGCAGCTCGTAACTCCTTCAAGCTACAACAGGGTGTGTTGGGAACAGTGGGAAAGCTAGGAGAAATTCCTTGCTTTCATCAATTCCAGTCAGACTTTAATGTTGTTGTAAGGGAGGCTACTTCTTGTTTTCACTCTTAAAATTCGGTATCATCTTCTGTCTTCAGTTCTCACCATGTCACTGTTCTGCATCCCTTCAGCGCAAACCCTTACTTACAGGAGAAGCTGGCCACCTTGCCATGGTCACGGTACCTCCGAGTCCCTAATCCCAAGGGCAGGGAGACAATTCAGCAACTCCAGCTGTCTGGATGGTGTTTTAAGAAGTCCTTTGGAAGACAGTAGCAATTATGCAACATCTTTACAGATATCACCAGCCTAATCTGAAAGCACCTTATTTCTAGTTTGTTATCCACAACCAAAGAGATTTACAAAGAGGAATGTTAAGTGTACCTGCACATATATTAAATCAAGTCAAATCAGCTGTAAAGCATTCAAAGCATCTGTGTACTAGTCAATAATTTCTGAAAACCCTATTAAATGAATGCTGGAATCTGTGTGTGTCATTTCCTGCTGCTTTCAGCTACGGTGCTAACAAACAAACAAAATGGAAGATCAACCAGTTTGCACTGGGCCCAGCACTCACACCAACAGCAATGCTAATTAGGTTGCAGCTCAATAAATGTTCTATGGATTTAAGGACTAAAGTAACAGCTGTACACTTGTACTCATCTTGGTACAAGTTTTCTGTTTCAAAACATAAATAATTATAGACTGGGGGAGTAAGAAGGAAGATCGAATAAGAGCATGATGAATATTACAAAAAATGCCAGGAAAGCAATTATTTCTAACCAAAGTATTTTGGATTAGTCCATAACATTTTTGGTTTTAAGTATTATCAGTATCTGATGGAAGCTAAAGTCCAAGTATTTTCTGAACTCAGCTGGTCTGCACAGTAGGATAACATTCCGCGGACTTCTGTGCATGGGTATGCTGCGATCTCTGCCCTCACTAGAGAGATGGGTATGCTACTGAACTCCTCCCCATAGCCTATCTTCCAGCAGCAGGTAGTACAGGCGAGCAGCCCATTTTATAGAAGGGAAATGATTTAGGATCACAGTGACCGACGATAGGAAACACTGACCCAGGGATACAAAGCTACAGTCATAAAACACCATCATAGATTATCAGACTCAAAGTACTTCCATTTCAGTTGTTTTGACCCTCAAGTTGAGATTTTTTTTTTTCCCCTTAAGCCCTTTACATCTTGTATTGAAAATATCATGGTGATGAATGCTGGCCTGCAGCAACATTTAGAGGACTTTACTCCTGCACGGCTTTGATGCAAGTTAGGTGGTGGGATTTCTCCTACTACACATGGGTATTTGGTTCAGAGTGAAAAAGACTCTTTAAAAATCTCCAAAGCAATCTCATTTCCAGACTAGCATATGCATACAGAAAGCAAATTTTATGCACACTAGCTCTGCTTTATTTTCCCTTTGAATAAGTGTTGGAATACGTAAATGCTCTGAAGGCACGCTGCTGTTCAGCAAAGCAAGGCCAGGGAGCATTACCAATACCAGTGTCAGGAGAAAGAGAAAAGGAATGGAAAATGTTAGGTAGGTCTTGCTAGTCATTACTCTGAAAAATAAAACAATAAAAATGAGAGTATGACAAGAAAATTCAGCTGGTGTTTGGTTTCTGGGGCAATGCAGTAAGCAAGTGGTCAATGCCTGTTCTTTTTTTGAGATAAATGTCCACATAAAAGCATTTTAAATCATAGAGGGCATTACTCACAGTAATACTGAATGATGGACATTTCACGTTATGCCAGAAATGAAGGTTATTTCTTTGCTGAACTAGCCTACTGAGAAGCATAAGAGCTTAAAACAAAAATAAGCTTATCACACCTACAACACTTCCAAGAAGAAACATAAAATAAGACAAGATAAAACATATTTTAGGCTAAGAAGTTCATGTGTGCTCACCGGAAACCAAGATGACAGATGTGTCTGTCTCCAGCCAGCCTCCTCTTCACCCAGAAATGTTTCAGAAATAAAACATACATAAACACACTAGTGTTGTTTTCCTGTCATTCCTTAGCACTTACATCTTTAAAAAAAATAATCCAGGTTCTTAGACCAAGTGAAACAGTCCTAAAACTGACCTGTACCTGACATGCCTATAAGGAATGGGCTGCAAAATGCTCTGACAATATTTTTCCGCCTGGATTCTGACATCTCTCCAGGTGAGTTACAGCCCTAAAATGAAGGGGGGGGGGGGGAATTTCTGCCGCTTATTTCTGTAACTTTAGTCCACCACCACTCAGGAAGGAAGCACAATCTGCAGTCTCATTACTGTCTGTATGCAGTGCAACTAAGGGGAAATATTATTTGATCACGCATCTCGGATCACCCCAAAGCCACACCTTCTGTCTTCACCCTTTCATATCCACGCATAAGTAACAGGAGCCTCTTGAGTATCTACTAATACGTGGGTGAATCCTGAAATTTTATGTAGTTATGCGTTAACTGATAACAGGAAACTTCTTAGTGTTTGTTTTTACAAACTACCAACACAAGACACGGAACGTACTCGCGCCCTCCTGCTACAAACCCCACCGGGAGCGGCGGCAGCGCATCCCCAACGCCCGACCCTGCAGCCGCCCCGCGCTCCTGCGGGTCCTCACCGAAACACGGGCCAGCCCTGGCTCTGCTCCGCCTTCCTTACCAGCCCATTTGCTCCAATAACCATAAAATAAGCTGACACATGTATTTCTGGCAGCTACATAGGAGGCTTTACGTTTTCTGTCTTGCCACGTAAATGCCCTAAATCAGTGGGGAGCGTTCCTTAGAGAAAGGTGCCAGTGTTGAGAGCTCTCGACACTTCTAAGCGTGGTCTTTATTCAAAACTGAACTCCAAACACAAACCCTCTCAAGCAAAACTTTGCTTCAGATTTCTATGCAGTATACATCAAGATGGCATATGACGTATCATTTTATGGGCCAGGTCATACAACATGCCTGGCTTCACCATCTCATTTTTCCTGATTGCTAGAGCCACCCACGCAAGATTTAAATTATGCTGTAATCTGAACCAGTAAGAACTCATTTCCACCCTTTGTCCCATCTTCCATTACATAGCAGATAGTTTAATTATTTCATGCAAGTTAAACTATATCCACTGTTCCCAAACAACAATGAAATAGCCTGGTGGAACCTCAGACACCTTCTTTTTCCAGGATGGGAGACGCTCACTGCCATTGATATAGCTGTGAAGTGTGTTGTTTCTTTCTGATCCATGGGTACACACGTAATAGATAAGGAAGCATTTATAAATGAAAGAGGTGGTCAGTGGCTCCTCAAATGAGGCCCCTAAGTCAATATAAACAAAAGATACAGCCTTTCCCTGATTATGCACTCCAGAGACAAAGGGGGGGGGGGGGGGGGCGGCGGAGAAAAGAGATTTTTGTTCTGAGACCTTGACTCTGTCATCCTTCTGCCTGCTTAATTTTCTGCAGTTTATACTTATGAATACTTTTAAATCAACAGAGTTGTCCTTGTTTATACCAAGGGAGCTGCGGCTCCTTGTACTGCCCCATTCACTACAGGGATTCCTGTTCTGCCCTGGGGTCTGGTTCATTTTTATAACCTACCAACAGGAAGAGATTTTACACTAATGATCCCTTAAAGTGTTTTCACTCTCCACACCACGAGTTCACTTAAAACACTCAGTTTCAGCCTTATACCTTTATGAGCAGATGCTTGAAGCTAATCCAGTGCTTCAGTGGTTCCCTGAGCCTGATGCATCCTGCAGCTTTCATCTGTAACTAGCAGGAGCAACAGAAGTTTGCAAACCTGAACTGCTGTCACCAGAGAGCACACTTCTAACATCCAGCTAAGCTTCTGTTCTCAGCTACACAGAGCTCCTCAACTTTATCAGCCTAACCCAGAGCAAGAAGGTGTTTTGCCCATGTAGCTAGTCCCAAGGAATGATCACGGAATTACAATATTAATCCAGAATTAGTTAAATCGGTGTCTTTACCCAGAAAGATGCTCCACCAATTTTAACTTCGACTCAAGCACTAGATTAGGTACCATAAAAATGAAGTGGCTTTGTAAAATAATGAGGTCATTGGACTTCATTAACTAAGAAAAAATTAAGTGGGCTCACAAGAAAAACCACACTGTGTTAAGTCCGTTTTTTTCTTTCTCATATACAAATATTGAAAAAAACGCACTCACATAAGGAAGTGAACATTATTACTAGCAGCCAAAAGCATGTAGAACACATAAACAAATAGTACAAGATCGATGTTGCACAGGAGGCTTAATAAAGAATGATAAATAGGAAGGGATGAACTTTTATATAAGCATCTTCAGCAAACAAAGAGCAAACCAGAAAAAACTTAACATAGAAAAATTCGTTTTGGTGCATTCACTGCAAATTGTTCAAGTTATGTACTTTATTCTGCAAATGAAGGGGAAAGGTCTTATCTGGGACAAACTCACCTTTTAGAATCAGATTTTACACACACACATATATATTTTGGGGAAACCTAGTACCTGTTTTGAGGTTGTGATTGCAACAGCTGGAAGAATAGAAGGAAAACCTTGTGTATGCATTTTGCAAGGTGTCTGCAGAATCAGGGTGGTTACAACTTTGTCCAGCATCCTCCAACCTCTCCATCTTGCAATACTGGAAGGTATTTCGTACCATCCCCTAAATGGCTTCCCTTCTCTTCCTGGGACTATGGCTACTGCTCAAGGCAGATAATCAAATTTCTACAGAATCAAAAAGAATAAGATATAGGTGAAGCTGTTAGAAACCAGCCATCAACAAAAAGGTCAGGGCCTCTGGCAACAAAGAAGAAGAAAAAAATTACTCCTGTAGTCTTCAAGCAGATTTATTCTTGATATAAAGCAGGACCATTTACAGCTCAGCAAAATTTTAAAACTGGTAGTAAAGCACATTACAAGCTTTCTTAATTCAATTTTGTCTGGCATTTATTGTGGTTAATAAAATACCTAAATGTCATCGGGATATATAAAAATGTATTTATAGGTTAATAAATGCATAAACTGGATTATTCACAAAAACAGCTTACAGAAAGCCTAGCATCCTAAATTGATCCAGATTTTGGTTTTGTTCCCTGTCAGAGGGGTAATTAGTGCTTATTTACAAAGATTTTACTTTACAGCACTATAAAAATGCATCTGCTTACTTCCACTATTTTCAGAGTTCATGCTCAGCTTCACAGGATCTACGTTATCTTAACTATGAACTTTTATTCACCTAGATAAAAGAATAAAGGCTCCTCAAAATATCGTTTGTAGCTGATTCTTTCAGGAATACAACCCTACTACTCACCAAAATAAAGATGGACCATAAATACCTAAATACAGGATGAAGATTTACCTAGTCTGGAGTGGCGATAAATAGCTGCTTATTAGAGGAAAGGGTCTTCACTTTGAATTTAAGAAAATAACTTTAAACAAGAAAAAACACACTGAAGGCTGCTGAAACAAAAATGGAAGCGCTGATGGGAGTGACAGTAGTCTTTACATCCACATTACCATAAAGTATTTACAGCAAGCTACTAAGGATTTCTTGCAAAATAGGCACAAAACTTAAATTGCTTATTGGCTTGTTACAGCTGTGTCAAGCCCAATAAACTACTTTGGATAGTTCAGTGTTTAGTCTGTGTGTATATACACACACACAAAAAAACCCCAAACCCTAGATGATTTCTTTTTGTCACCTCTCAAATGGAAATGAAGGCAAACACACTAGAGAACAAACATTCTGCACTATTCAGGCAAAATTGCACTGGAAGATTCTACAGATTCCAAATATACATAGAAAAAAATGACAAACCTACACAAATTATACTCATCCCAGAGAAGGATTTTGTCCTTAATGTCCCATTTTCTCACTCAGTAGACAAACCCTCCTGAAAAAGTTGTGTCAAACATTTAGACTCAGGGTTTTTTTTTCCCTTCTCTTCATTCTGAGGATTTAAAGTTCAGCCTTTTCATTTCTGTTTTCAGATATCTGTCTTCCCCCGAGTCAGAACTTCCTTGAAATAAACTTTAATGTTCTTTAATAATATCCATGCTAATGATGATGATTGGGAATGGTCTGTTTTTAACAAGTACTTGAACATTTAGCGTAACCAAAGCTTTTATATGTAATTAGTGCTCTGAGCTGAATTCTGGTACAATACCATTAATATCCAAATTATTTTTAATGAACATTTGGATGCACCAGACTAGAGGACTACAGGTTTAAAAGAAAATATATTAATATTTTATTTTAAAACCACTTAAAATGCATTTCTGTAACTAATAAAAACAAAACAAAAAAGCAACTGCTAAGATAATTGACTAAAGAATATTTTTCTAACTTATGAAGCACTGCACAAAGTTTCTTGTTCGTTAGTGCACAACTGTAGGAGTGATATATGAATGCAAATAGACATACTTTCAGGAAAAGAACAGAGACCAGGGATGCGTATATACAAATAACATAAAACACAATGCTAACTTATGGGTGCACGCTGAGCCTTTTAAGCACTGAAAGGACAAACATTTCAAATGCAATCATCCTTTCTAAAAGGTATTTAATATAACGTAGAAGCATCACGTCTCCCAGAAAGCTTTTATACACAGGTTGTCTTTTTTATACAAATGGTTCCTAAGCCCTGACAAATACAGTAAGTTATAAAAATCCTTGGTAATGTAGTTCTTGTTCCAGAAGCTGCCATTTTTAAATTGACACTTCTGCATTATAGAAATAAAGGACAGTGGTGGTTTTTTTTTTTTTTTTTTAAATACCTTGCATTTCCCTTGAAATGTATCGGGGAATTACAGACATTTCCAGGCATTAATGTTAAAAGACATTAGCAAAGAAACATTTCAGTCCCTTAATGTCACAAGTTTTAGCAGACATTGAGCTCTCCAAAGCCAAAGTAAACTCAGAATGACTAAAAATGTGCTATTTTAACATTAAAGGCAAAGCAAACAGTAAAACTAGGCCTGTTGGAAATGTTGCTTGTTTCAGCAAAGACTCTAGTCCATCAACACCGCCCAGAATTATCAGTCAAGGGAAATATTCACAGTCCTGTGGAGCCCAGCACTATTTCCCAGTAGATAAAAACCACATCACATAAGAGTTTTTTTAATGACGCAAAAAGTTGTGGTAAGGATTTTCCAATATTTAAGAAATCTTGACTATTATTCCGGAGGATTTAATAGTGTTTAATCAATATGCAACTACATTTAATTCACAAGATCTCTAGACAACTAAATAAATATTGAAAATTATTAGACCTTGGCTTTTCCATAAAACAAAGGATTAAAGTGACTTTTGAATAGTTTTAAAAAAAGACGCATGTGTAATGACTGAAAGAACTGATGAAAAAGTCCTATCAAGAACTTTGACAACAGTTCAAATCAAGACTTACCAATGGTAAAAAATATGCAAAATATACTTGTCTTCCATAACTTACACCTTTAGTGTTGTTCCATTAGAAACAACACTTCATAATTTGTCATCCCATTAAGTACCTAAACAAAGCCATATGGTACAAATTGCATGGCCTTTTCATCAACTGGGGTTTGGAACAATCCCAAAGTGACTTGTTTTCACGAATTCTAAGCAATTTTAAGCAATGCATCATTACTGGATGAAGATTTAACCAGAGAGTGCAAACATTGAACTATCAAAGGGAAAAAAGATATCAAGTACTCAAACCTGGATTTTTACAATTAGGTATCATGTTCTGAATGCTTCTTTATCCTTGCAAAGCACCTTGCAATAAACACCTAGAGTTCATTAATTTTGTATCTTCTAGCATCAACTTTATTATATGTTTTTGTTTATGTTTAGCCAATAGTCTGTCAAAGCAAGTGCCTGTACTCAACTTGTTAATGAGTTTTCTGCGCAGGAAAAATTGTACAACGGGTTAGTAGCACCACCCTTTGCTATCTGAGCTCAATATTTCAGGTTCTCATTCACTAATCTTTTGTACTGTGGCACAGTTCTTTAATGAATTTGTGTCAAGCTCATTAAGGTCTGCCACCATTCACAAACCAGTTACGATAAATGCAAAGCCTATTGCAAATTCTACCACTTAAATCCAGAAAATTTCAATCTTACAAGATTGATGGCCCATTCATGGAACAAGCAGCACCTGACAACTCAAAAATCAGAAGTTTGCCATCTTACTGGAATTTCATCAGGTTAAGAAAAGGTACTTTGTGATTTTCTATTCCATTTAATCTTAAAATCACGCAGCTCCATGATACAGAGTTGCTTCTCCTACTCAATTTGACAGTAAAAGTGTTTTGCAAAAATCTGTTTTATTATTACATAAACGTATTCAGGACTGCAAAAAGCTCCGCTTCATTTAAAAACCTTGCAAGATACAGTACATCTCAGCAGCACCAAGTTTTCCCTTTCCAAGCTAAGGAAGAGATTGCCCTTATGAACAATTACCCCTGTGACCATACTTCCTATCACAAACAGAAGATTATTATTATTATTATTATAGTAATACTCTCCACCACTGTGCCAGAGATGTGTGGGCAAGAGCCCTAGAGGTCACTCCTGCCCTACACCAGACATTAAACTTTGTTGGGGTTGTGAGCTATACAAACCCCCAAATTTTTATCTCCCCTGGTTTCCTCCACCTGTATTCCCAATCTCTAATTAGCTTTAATTATAATTTGTATCTTTCCTCTGGGTGTTCACCCTTCCCTTAAGGAATACATTCCTTTAGCAATGACTAGCAAAACAGTAAAGATGGGTAGATTCACTCCAGAAAATTTACCGATCTGTCAAAAGAAGGTAAGGTTTATTCAAAGCCTTTTTGATACAAAAAAGTGAGACTGGAGATTTCACAAACTTTTTGTGGCTGCTTCTGGGCCTTTTAAGTGACAGCATTTCGAAAACAGTCAAGCAATAAAGCGTTCACTGCAGTCTTCCTTTCTCTGTGTTTTGCCTCCAGACTGAATGAGGAGCAACTAAGCATTCTGCAAGCTCTACTTTTTTGGAATGGCTTTCAAGAAAAGGGGTGAGTTTTTAGATTATCTAATTAACCCTGTCATAACATGGCTATCTTAATTAACCCTGCATGATTCAAAGACCATTTGTATATCTGATGTGCAGTACAGCTGCATGCAAGTGAAGAATAAGTTTCTCCTAAAAAAAACAACTCTGAAAACAAAGTTTCATGTCTTGATCCAAAGTCCATTTGACCCAGTGGAAAAATACCACCATTTTTGAATGAGGCTTTAAGAGCAATTTGCATTATTTTTAGGAAAGACTATCTTAGAGCAAAGGTTCTGAAACACTCTTAAGAAGTCTGAAGTACCACTCGAGACCCAGTCACAAAAGCTTTAGGCAGACAAAATTCTCATTACAATCAGCAGGGGTTTGCTTTCATAATGAATATTTGAGTCAACTGATTGAAGTGCTCAACTTCTGAGATGGTTGGTGCACAAGATATTCTTGACTGTATGATTTCTCTGTAATATACAGCACTGATTTCTTAGAAACAAGCAATTGTGACAGGGCTGAAAGGGGTGCAAATGGGTAAAGCTATATGCAAAGCAGCTTGTTTAACTGCACAGCGTTACTTCTCAAAGTTTAAATTGTTCATACTTAAATGATACAGTTCAAAGTTCCCATCAAGTGAATGATCCAACTGTTGTAACTCTTTGAAATAGTACAGTTGGGCCAGAATTCTTACACTCTTGTGCAAATAAACTGGGAGAAAAAGAATTCAAGGAGTTCTCGTCCTCTTAAAATCTAACTTAATTCACAGGATGATAAGGATGTGAACTCTTACATACAGAGCAGCAATAAAAAGAAGTTGAATTACAGTTTGTAATAACTAAATCCCATACTGAAAGTTCTTAACAGTTCATGTCATTCTCAATGGATCATAACATCCATCTACTGATTTTAATGAACTAAGAGCAAATTGCAACTGTCCAATAAAAGCATTTCTAAAATCACGGCTGCATACATTCATCTTTGGCCACCTGAAATTCTCAGCATATAAACCAGTTGCACAGAATATCATTGCAATTAATTTTATCAGTTGCAATAAACAACTGAACTGTTTTAGGATGATTTTAGAAGCCTGTTATGTTTGCATACAAATGCCCACCAAAGCTCTTAGGCATGTACGCCTTACCAGTATGACTCCATGTAAGTCCATTTACTCCTGTGGAGTTACAGTAGTATAAAGAATCAAGATCAGTCTCCAGAGGTCTTAATATATTTTAACACAACACAGATCCCAGTCTGGACCAGTGGGGGATGCTCTGTGCGTACCATTGCCCTCCTCTGAACTGCTGCTGAAGTGTTTCTAGCCCAGACACTGTGGAATCGGCCACCTCTCAATACAAGCTCGACAGTATGCTGGAGCAACTTCTCCATGGGATATTGCAAGTGGTACAGGGGAGTTTATCAATTCGGCATGGTGGCGGAATGGGGGATTTGGAGCACAGAGGAGAGGACCCTGCTTTTTGAACCGAGCCTCTCCTGCGCCTGTCCTGTGGGCGCTGCAGCCGTGGTACCGCGCAGTCACAACTCTGCCAACGTGGAGGGTGAAAGCAGGTGAAAACTACTTACAGTAACAAAGCCAGAGATAAGATTTATTTAAAACCCCAAAACATTCACAGTCCACTCAACTAGCATGGAAAACGCTCAACTGCATTAGGAACAACAAGTGTACTGAGGAGGATTATGCTACATCCCAGGTAGCCCCTCTCCCCTCCCCAGACAGCTCCCTTCTCCCCCTTAAAAGTCAGAGTCCTTCCAAGTCCCCCCTTCTTTACCCAAGAGCTTCACGCTAAGCCAATTTTGCCACCAAAGCCAAAGTAAAATATTTCTGTCTCCTCTCCCCCATTTCATGCTTCCTCCCCATGGTCCAACTTGCATCTTGTTCTCCTACAGCTGCTTGCTGGGCTGTTTCATCAACTGGATCACTGAAAACAACATTTGTGTAATTACTCCTAGTTTTGTTTTACTTGTTTAAATAGGTTGCTTCACTACAAAGGTTACATACTCTGGTTTCTTCCTTTTTTCCCCTGGAACAGAAAATATTCCTAGTATATTCTTGTATTTAAAGAAGCACAGTAGATTAATTAATGTTTTTAGTCTCTGGAAAGCTTGTAAATTCTGTCTAGCAGGCAGTGGCCATGAAACTTCTATTTTTTCCATAATTAGGCATAACAATTAGCACAATAATGCCCTTGTTAACATTTCTAATTATATGCAACTAGTCCGTCAATACCTCCTTGAAGAAAGCCGGTTACCTTTCCCGTCTCATCTGGGATGGTCTGCATCCCCATGGGCACAACAAGCCAGCATCCTGCTTGCTGAACAAGGGCAGACTGTGGGAGCCAGTCTGACATGCAAATCAAAAAGGAAAGATCTTTACTCTAAAATAGCCCTAACATAAAAACTACTTATGTAAGAAGTCATAAAATAGCTCCCAGCCAGGCAAAAAACGTTCAATAAACCCAATGCATCGAAAGCATCACCAGGTTCCCCCAGTACTGAAGTTTTGCCACTTGCTCTTTTGGACTAGACCTACTCGTTAATCAGCTCCAGCACTGGCTGTGGGTTTTGCCTTGGGTCTGACAACATGAACTCAGGGACCACTTACATTTTTACTGCGTATTGCCATGTCACCAAGCTGTTCAGATTAGCTCTGCTGGGAGGCTGTCTCATTCCAGGAATAGAAATTAATTAATCAGTATATTTTCCGCCTCCGTGCCAGGAAAAACATCTCTGATTAAAATGGTGTACTGAAGGTTTTTTGCAATCACTGCCGACATGACTATTGATTAAATGAAAACCTTGTGAGCACTTACTTGTTTTATAGGTGTATTTATTTCTTTCCTCTCAAGCTCCTTTGTTTTAATTAAAGGGTATATTCTAGACACTCTATGATTATTATATATTGAAAACACCTTTGTAAATTAAGACATCTCCTTTTTGAAAGAACGGTGCACTGTATATGATAGAAGTACTTAACTGCCCAGTTTAGATTCTTAAAACTTCAGTCTAGTGAAAACCTTGCCTTGGAGGTATATACCGAAACTTAATGTTGAAGCTCCAAATAAATCTACAACGTTGCTTCTGGGCAGAAAAAGTGCTTCACACATCACTATGCTGAAGAGTTGGTGCATCCATAACTAAATCCCACCGCGACAGCACATTTGGCAGTCTTTGCATCTTGCTTGGACTGAGCTCCTGCTCCTCAGAAAATTTCTACCCGATAAAGGTACATTTAAGCGAACAACGGTCACTATTGTCTCCCTTCAAGGACGCTGGCAGGAGAACCATACTAGCTGAGACTTTATAAAGTTGAGATGGTAACTCATCTGACGAGTTGACGACCCCGAGCCCTTCTGCTCCAAAAGGCATTACAGTCCCTATTAGCACATTACAGAGGAATGTCCAATATCAAATTATTTCATTCCTTCCTGCTGCTGTGATCCAGAGGGGCTTCAGGAAATTAGAAGTTAACTGGGCTGGATCACATACTACTGCCAGGCTACAGCACTTGCTGCCACTGCAATGCAGTCATCAGACCACTCTCCTGAGAGCTGGAAAGCTTCGGTTTCCAGTTTGGTTTCATTAATATATTTTATCTAATATCTTCATGCACGTGAAACGGTACGTAGTGCTGAGAATAGATATCTAGCTCCCAGGAAGGGGCTGCCACCCACTTTAAAGGCACCAGACCCCTCTCAAGAGTGGAAAAATTAAAATAAAAATCCAAAGGCAGCGTTTCATACCACTTAAATGGAAATAAAGGCATCCGTTGGCCCCAGTCTCCATTAACGCAGTCCTCCTCGTACACATAGTAAACTGAAATTCCATGTTATCATTTCTGTACTCCAAAGCATTTCTGATTGAAACCCAGTCAAGCTGTAAGCACTTCTCAACTGATTTCTCCATACAGCCTGCTGCCAGAATGATGCCGTTCCTTCAGGACATGGTCTGGCTCTCATGAAGTATTGCAGGGGCCGTGAGAAGGCACGACCTTAGGGGACCTTAAATCTTCGTTACAAATGCTCCGTAATGAAGGCACTCCTGACAGTGATTATCCACCCTGTGCTCCATCCAAAGATAGAGACCCGTATTTCAAACTCAGTTCCAATACTTTTCCTCTTGCTAAGGTTTTTTTTTCTCCAATATATAATGTGAATCTATTCTGATGCAACTAAAGCCCTATCTTGCATACATTTGCTCCCACAAGGTAAACTCTGAGGCCTCCTGCATTTCCTAATAGAGCAGAGATCTAGAAAACACCAACTTCCTCTGCCAGACACACCAATTGGTCCATATACTTCGTTAAAATAATGTACTAAACTTGCAATATCAGAGGTTAACTTTTGATATTCACAACAGATTTGATGCATCTGCGGTGCACTTCAGTGTGCAGGGAAATCGGGAAGGGTCCCACGTGTACGGTCCCAGGGACCTGGGAGCCCCTTGGGCACACGCTCCCTCCCACAGTCACGCTGCAGGATGCAAAACATATTTCTCTGTGTTACTTTCCTGTGCTTTTCTGGGAAAACTATTCACTTTGCCACATCTCTGCTTCTTCTGACTCATGGAAGTATGGACTGGGGCTTCTTATCCTGGCTTGCTGCAGAACTGAGCCCCTGACCTTCCATCTCTTCTCCTGTTTCAGGATTCCAGGGGCATTGGACACTCAGCTAATTTCAGTGAGGACAAGAGGCTGCTGTGTAATTGAGGGACTCTTTCTCCAAGTATTATCATGAAAAAAAAAAAAAAAAAAAAAAAAGACATCACACTTGCCCATACCTTTCCATGTCTCAGTGCTTTCCTCCATATCTTTATGGAGACAAATGTTCACTGATTTATTTTGAAAATAAAAGATAAGATATTAATCATCACACATTCTGTTATAAGGAAATCATGCTAAATTAGGCCAATAATTACAAGTTGTGAATTATCTGGTCAGGTCTGATAAATGGAGAGCAGCAGGGAGCTTTAAACACTCTTTATCTTACATACCTCATATATTGCCTAGTATTTTACCTATTGCACAATTGCACGCGTATGCTTTGGGAAGAAGATTCACAAACACATACATCCCTTAGTCATTTTGCCATTTTTTAACTTACCAAAACTGCACATCTCTTCTAAAGATGCCTAGGACATTTTCAAACCTCAATGTGCATAAATCAGTGGTGTTGCATAAGACAACCCTAATTTATGCACTCACTACGGACCCAATTAGTTCTTCTGTAACAGAATGCCAAACAGATTTTCTTAATAAAGCAGAACATATCACATCTAATATTTATATAAAATGCAGAGTTTTAACTCCGTCACTTTGTGTTACTGACCCCAGACTTTGAGAAGGGAATTCTGAAATTGGCTTTTTTTCCACAAGCACTAACTAACTTGGGACAGATGATCAGTTTGAACAGATCACCATCACTCCAGTGCAGCTAACAGAGCGACACGGATTTACATGAGCTGAACGCGCGGTACACCTGCATGCCACACAAGAGCTCGGGGAGGTCCTGCAAGCCTGGTGGGACAGGAGCAGGCAGGAGAACATGGGGGGACTTTGCAAGCTTCCCCTCCTCCTGCATGGAACAAACCCCTTCACCTCTGCAGGCAGGAGGTTATACCTTAGTGAGCAGCAGACAGCTGTCAGGGACTCTATATCTTGATTATACTCTTGTTAATATTTTAATCTCTTCCAGCCCAGATGGCTTAATTCCTTGGTTAAGGCTGAGACATGCCTGAATGCTTGCAAGCTGAGGCTCTATCAAGAGAAGTCTGAAGTGACATGGTCAACCGGGAGAAAAAAAAAACCAAGAGAAGCGGTGATCACATTAGTGCCTCTGATATTTCTCACTCGAATCGGGAACCAGAAATCCTACCAGATGTCCCTGTGCTGCGTTGATTCTCTGTCAACACTTCTATCTGCATTTGGAACCTACTTCAGGTCTCTCCCGTGTATTTTGTCACTTGAGGTTTCGGCTGCCCCCAGCACAGAGGGCATCACATCACGGAGTGCACGAGGTACCACATCACGCTGGCCAAATCCTGGGCCAAATCATTAGAAGCGGACTCAGGTTTGCACAGTTAAAACTAAACAAAAATATTTATGGGATTAAAAACCAGTGCTATGGAGATAACCTAGAAGATCAGTGTCAAACAGTTTTTGTCTGTGAAATGGATCACAAGCTGATCCCAGAAAAAGAAAAAAAAGAGCACGTGAAATGGTGGGCTGCTTCTCCATGTGCTCTCTGAAAATAGTAATTCAAGATATTGCTACCCCACATGAAATATGCTTACAGTGGCTACAAGCAAAACCAACATGTCTGATGTACAGCAGCAGAATCAAGTGCACTAAGTCACTTCAGGTGACAAGCAAATAATTTTTCTCTTTTTTTTGGTATTTATTTCAAGCAAATTAGTCAAAATGAGCCATTTTGATTTTTCATGGGTATGTAAGTTAGCTTCATTCTTTTGCCTAACAACCTCTAGTCAAGACTCTTATAATAAACTAAAATTATTACATAAACATTTTAGAGCAGAACAACAAAAGACTTCACATTATTTTTCATAGCCATAGGAGAATCCACAACACCAGATGGGTAACAGGATCCACCTGCGATATAGTTGATCCAGCCAGTGCTCACATTTTGCATCCCACAAATACTAGGGATTGAGCCTTCCAGACAAAAAGATCCAAAATCCTGGATATAAATACACACAGTTTTTGCTCAGGCAGGTTTTGTTTTAAGTGTACAACTACGCAATGAAGTTTGGCATTCCTTAAGCAGAGGGCAGTATTACATCAGTAAATGGTTATTAAAGTTACCTATCTACAGTATGTGAAATTACATTTCTGCAACTTAAGAACGCACATTCCAGGTAACTGACTTTAGATATAGATCTGTATATCTTTCTCCCTCTAAAGTTTCAGAAACTACAATGATATCAAATTAATGCAGAAAATTATAAATAGGAAAGCATTACAGTCTCCTCACCCCACACACTTTGCTAAGAAAAAAATCTTGTCAATGTATTGCTTTATTTTGACCAAGTCCTTTTCCTAACTCCTTTCTAAACTTAATCCCAGAAGGTTTACTCTTCTCTCCTCCTTGTATGTCACAATTAAAAGTTCATTAAATATAAACGTAAGGGCTACTCAGTCCAGTATTATTCTCTAAACCTGCACATTCTCCCGCTCCTCACGGACCTAGCACTGCAATCCACTAACAAGAATAACTACTCTGAGTTTCCCTTTGATTCCATGATGCTTTGGTCCTTCTGGCTCCTGTAATCCCTAAGCACTCTGCTGACGCTGCCCCTCTTAATGGAAAAGTTGGAGCTGAAAAACCTGCCAGGAGATAACATTCACCAGCAAAGTCTCAGCCCTAAAACTTTTCCTAGTGCTTTGACATTTGTGTAACATTCAGAAGCTGCTTGCTCACACAGAGACGTTATTCTCTACCAGTGAAGCACTTCAGATGGAAAGTATTATCTATTCCTAACTGACATCTTCCACTAAATGGAACATTTAATTAATTTGGTCCTAGGCCAGTCTGATCTCTTTTGCTTGCGTGAAGACGAACACGACTTGTAACTCTTTGGCACCATTTCTTCTCCTCCTCCTCCCCCTTAAAAGGAACTTTAGTTGTTTACAGAATAGATACAAGAAAATCCAAGCTGGTACGGTGACACATCATTAGTTAAAAATACACCACAGCATAAAGAGCTTTAGTACAGAGAGAGCATTGGAATGCAGAATTACACAAAAATGGCTTAGGAAGGAAAATGAAAGTCATCTGGAAACTGATGATTTTTTCTGCTACAGGCTGTAGCAGAAGAACAAAAAGGACTGCGAGCACTTTGTGTTTTACTACAGAAAGTGAACTTGGTACAATTAACCGAGTTGAAAATACAGTATAAGGGGTTATAAAACTACTTGAAAAGTATCTCTAAAATGCAGATGGTAGACACAGGGTATAAGGGGGAAAGAAGGTCTCAAAAGATACAAAGCAAACCCAAACCTACAAGAGCATAAAAACTGCATGTCCCTGACCAGAGCCAGGCTCGCATAACCAGCAAAGACGACGTGATTTGTGACTTGCAGTAAGTTGCAGAAAGCACTAAAGACAAAGAAACGAAAATCCAGCAAAGATGACAGCAGCTCCTTGGGAGATTCGCTGTGCAAAAACCAGTTACTTAGCACGCATGCCACATGTACAGTCTGGCAGATGTACATGATGAGTTCTGACAGTAACAAAGAGACAGCATAAAACGGGGATGCCCAGACTTAGTCCAGATCTACAGTTCCGTCTGAAAACCAAAGCAACTTCCAGATCTGAGCAACACTCCACCGGAGAGAGAAGTAGCACATCTCCTGTCTGAAGTTATTTGTAACGCTGCATAATGACTTCGAGCTGCTGCAGACTCTCTCGGCAGCTGAGAGAGCAAGCCGAGGTCCACGGTTCTTTGAGAAAAAGACAAACATGGCCAGAGGTTTTTATAAAAAGACCACTTACACCTGCCTAGAAACACAAAGTTCACACTAATGCAATTAATTAGGAAAACTAGCAGATGAATTTTAATAAGGTACCGCCCATCCGTACCCCACGTGCCACAGCCACAAGCCCTCCTGCTTTAGTGCAGTGTCACACGCGTAGCGCGGGATCCTCTCGCCAGGAACAGCTGAGACTTCAGGGCCTGCAGGTAACCACGCCCATCCCCAACTTGGGCGTAGCTTAACGAAATGACAACTGTAATTAGTGCAAAACATGGAAGTCTCAAACAGATGCTGAAAAAAAAAAAAAAAAAGCCCCACGTATTTCTGAGTGCCAGAAAGTAAGGGGCTCATACTTCCTCGGTGGGTCTGTCATTCCCTTCCAATATCCTTCCAGTTTAAAAAGAAGCCTAGCCAAACTAATCAATATAACCCCCAGGACAAATTCATAAGAACGATTGTAGCTGGCTATAAAATGGTGTACAATAAAGTACAACAGAAGTCAGCGATAAGGCAAAAACACTAATAGAGAAACTAGGGTGGGTTTTCATACGCATCGTCAGGAACAAGGAACACATTGACTGATCTCGGAGCAAGGTTGTGCCCAGTTGGAACGGGTGTGAGCTGGCCCCAAGAGCATGCAAGCCATTTAGGATGCTTGAATGCTAAAGATCAGAAAGTTTAAGATCTTGATGTATATAAAGGTATTATGAACAATATATTCATGTAGCAGTATCAAAAAGAAGAATTACTAATATGAGATTGTTAATGATGAAGGCTAAAGTTCACATTCAAGTGGCATAACTTGATGCCCAGCCTACTGCAGCTCAGGACAGCATACCTTTTAAAAGAAGTCATCAAGAAAAAGTGAAAGGGATGCTACAGTGACATTTTACAGGGGGAAAAGAGAGGTAGCTCTAATCATCAGCCTCTGAAGAGGTGTTTTAATTCTAGGATAACAGACTGTGGCAAAACCTAAACAAAAACAAAGAAAATCAGGACACATCTGTTCAGCATGAAAACAGTTTTTTCCATCTGCTTCCCGTGGAAGAAAAAAAGACTTCAAGGACTGTGCTGAAGATAACATCTCACATATCAAAGCAGGTGATACAGTAGAATCGTGATAATTCTTCTGGAATGAGAGGAACGAAGATTAAGAGGAAAATGAGGAAATAGATCGTTGAACTACTTTGAAGTAGGGCACCACAAAGCTGATCCAAATTCCCATTAACTTTAGTAGAGCATGAAATACAGTTTACTAGCTGTATGACTCCATATTCAGGAAATACTAATATTGGGTAGTTAAGCTATTGAAATAAGTACATTATAGTCAGCGACAACTACCATACATTGCTGCATACTCATAACTGGTAATGAGTCAGAAGTACAAAGGAAAATACAGACCTAATAGTAAGAGTGCTACAGCAAAGAGTTGATGGAAAGGAGTTGTTTTATGTGAAGAGGAATGAAAATAGTGGCTGTGAGACTAAAGTGATAACTTCTAAGAGATCTAAAAGTGGCAAGGGAGCTGAAGTGATGAAAAAAAGACCAGAAGGAATTACATACTGGAGACAAAAAGATGAGTCATATTCTGATTCCTTCTTTATGCCACATGGTGTATTGAGGACAGCTGCCACTCAATAAGTACCGAAATAACAACATTTTACTAGAAAACTTTGAGCAGGGCAGTTGCACTACATCATCTCTACAGATCCCTTCCAAACTCAACTATTCTATGAAAACAAAAAACTTGCAACATGTTATACAGGAAGTTTTATCATTTAAAAAAGGTAAGACTATGAGAAATTGAAACAAAAGACATGTTTCCAAGTAAGGAGGCAAATATGCTCTTCCTAAGATGGTACAAATAGGTACATTGATCAGTTTGA
>JANHGO010001974.1:0-31890 GCA_024606505.1 Aquila spilogaster
TGCTAGGCAGGGGGGTTGGAACTACATGATCCTTGAGGTCCCTTCCAACCCGGGTCATTCTGTGTGATTCTGTGTATCTCCAGTTCATTTTCAGTACAGATTATGTAAGGTTTTCCAAGAGGATGTTAGGCAGCTGTCTCTGTCTTCATAGAAAGTCTTCCTGAATGACCGAATTTCATACCAGCTTCAGTTAAATACTATTCTGATATTGTTTCACTCTGTATCCCGCAAAGCAGTTGTTTCTAGTACACCATTTTAATCATGCAGACAGGTCTATATATAGTTCAACAGGCACAAAATTGATTAGATAAGCTCTCAGGCCCAAAAGTCTGTGGAGATGTATCAGGAAACACTCACTTCTTTAAAGCCTTGCAGAATCAATTGACAGCCAGACTAAATGCAAAGTTGGAGAAGGCACCAGTCCATTTTTATCTCTTCATAATGGGTATCACCAGCATGGAGGAAAGAACTGTTGGCTAGGAGGTGCACATCCCTGTAATAAAAGACTTCAGTTGTTGCTATGTTGAACCAATTTGTATTGTTTTTGGTTTTTTTTTTCTTATGTGGAAAAACATATGGCAATTTTTCACCAAGTCTGAGGACAATCAGATTTCTAGGTGTAGAATAGTTTACATGAGTGCATCCTTGATCATTTGGGCAGCACATTTTTCAGCATGTGCAGCATGCTTTGCCTTGGTGACTAGAAGAGCTATCTCATTTTTCACTCATGAAAATGAAATTGCCAAAATTCACAGCCCCCAGTGTAACCACAACGTGAAAATCCCCTGAGAGTCCGTCTGAGGACTCCATGACCCTGTGACTGCACACTTTTTGCCTTCTCAAGAACCTCTCTTCCCCATTGAATTGCAGTGTTCTTACTGTGAAGCAGAATGGAGGCCCATCAGCTGTTTGCTAACAGACATAGGCTTCTCTATCAAAGAAGACATTAAGACCAGAAGTACTATAATAGCAGACTATTTGTGCTGTTACAGAGACAGGACAAAGAGGTAGGAAAGAAAAGGCTTCAGTAGAGGAGGCTTGAGCCCATGTCCCCAGCCCCTGCCATACTGTCCCACTGCTCTTCTGTAGCTTACGAGGGAGTCTGATTTTGGAGGAAGACAAGTCCCTGAACCAGAGAAACAAACAGAATTAGCTCTACTCAATAGACTCTCCCCTAAAAAAATTAACAGCTCACCAGCGAATGAGAATCCAAACCTAGGAGTCAGGGATAGAAGAGTCCTTCTATGAGGTTTATTTCTGTTCTAATTGTAATCACGCACTTTAATGCTTATTGTTTTGTGTAAAATGTTGCCTTTTCTAGAAGTGGCAGAAACTGCCTAGGTATTTTGTTCTGGATTGCTCTGCATCTGTTAGTAACAAAACAAAATGTTGCAAAAATAAGGAATTAAGCTGATCTTGTTGAATATCATTCAGGGCCCAGCACAGCTAACAGAACACGTAGAGAATACTATCTGTTCTTTACTGTTATCTTGCACAGCTCAGTGTGCACCTTCTGTCCTGTGGGTTCTTAACATGTTACAGACACAGGTATATACATTGCTCAGGATAAGGGTATCTTAGACATACTAGTAAAGTCTACAGTTTAATACAGAGTATAGAAGTGCCAGTTTTCCCATTTTCAGTAAAGGACTCTGAAACCTACTGGTATTACTGTGCTTTTATCGTTACATACGCTGTAGATGAGACTGAGGTAAACATCTTGCGAAGTGCACACAGGCTATTGTGTCTTGTACACACAGACACCAAGAGGAACACTCACACACATGATATTTCAGCTTGGGAGACATAAAACTCCATGATCCCTGTGGTGAAACATATATAGAACTTTCTGAAACTGTACATGGTGAATCCATAATAGGAGAATTGCACCCAGTGTTGCTGGCTGACAGAAACTGCTAGGCTTCATGCTATCCAGTTCAAGGGAACAGATCACTGAGGTAACAGATATTATTTCTATATAAAAACCCACACAAGCACCCTCCACCATGTATATAAAACAGTTCCTCCAAAAGGTTTGTATTCTGAGTACACAGTGTTAACAGTTATCAGAATAAATAATAAATCCTGTGAGTTAATGGGATAATGCCACTGAAAATAAACAAATTTGAACGCTACACAATTAAATTGCAGAACACACTATTTATCCTTGCCAGCCACTGACTCACTAGCAAGGACAACCATGGGAAGGAGTTCAAGAGGCTAATGGAGCTACGAGTTCACAGGGATCACCTTATCTGCCACACGCACCACCTGGTTGGAGATTTCAGACGCTGCTGCCTCCAGTCTCTGGTAGAGAGGCTTCCCAACACTTTCCTCGCTCCCTCAGTTTGCTTTCTGTTCAGAGACTCTTGAACTGATTGTGAGAAAAGGGATCAGCAGGCACTGATCACCTGCAGAACTGCCGTGAATGAGGTTAATTTCAGGTTTTCTTCAGTCTTACGCAGCAGTTGTTCAGAACTGCTCCCTGCGGATGCAGGGGGATGCACATCCAGGAGGTGAACTCATTACCCTCCCATGACTGAGGAAAGCTTCTTAAGGGTAATGAGCCGCAATACCTGATGTGAAGTAGGTGTGCACACAGATGTGGCATTTACCCGCTATTCTTGTGTTTGATGTGGAAATGAAATGAAAAAATGCACAAATATCAAATGCGCTTGATAGTCAGTGCCATATAACGGTGGATATTTCAAATACCCTGCTCCTTTTTAGGACCTGCTATTCCTACCCAGTCCTGTTCTCTTGGTGCTGGTCCCTCCTTCAAGGCAGGAAGCCTGGATCACGTTGTTTGCATTTTGATATAGCCATCTTTCAGCACCAGACAAGAAAATAAAAACAAGCAAACAAAAAACAACCAAACCAAACAAAAAATAAGCAAACAGAAGAAAAAAAAACAGAAGTAAACTAACATTTTCTTCCCCATTTTGTAATCATCAACAAACACATTACTTTGGTATGGTGTGAACATCCCGCTATCCTACTTGCCAGAGTGACAAGGCATGAGAGAATGAATATTTATTCTGTAACACTTCTCTGATACAAGTGAAAGCTAAATCTGTCTACGACTTGCTCAGTTCTACCGGTGTGCTGATGAAAAGGAGAACAGCACTGAAAGAGAAACCTCAGAGTCAGCAATTGCAGAATTACCCTACACCAGGATCAAATCCTGCACTCATCAACTCCAAGTAGCACGGCTTTGGCAAACCTGAATTGGATACCCAGTGATAAAGCGCAGATTTCAAGACAAAACCTTTTACTTTGATTTGACTGATGTTTATACATTGACTGACACTGGATGGAAACTAAACCGCAGTTTATACATATGCAAATTCTGAGCCGAAGTTTGTGGTATGGGTAGCCTCTATTTTGCTTAGACTATCCCAAACAGAGGGAATTACACGTGCAAACGGGGATGTGGTACTGTTTGTATTCATCGGTGTTCTCACGATTTCAGATTTGTTTGGATCCGAGTTTTATGTGATGACTGGAACAGGGCAAATAAATTCGCCGAATATTTGGCATGTCTTCATCTGTTAGCCTTAAACCTAATTATGTGATTTGAGAATGTAGTGGATATTACAATCTCATACTGAATTTGACATCAGATAGCACAGTTAAACACATCATAGTGTGTAGATTATCATGAAGGATCAGAAGACGGAATGCCAGAGTACCATATGCACCACTGAGCAGAACGTATCGACTAAATTACTGAATGTGTTGTTAGTATCATTTTGTTAGTTCACAAATACAGCTGCCAGATCAGAGCAGCTCTGTTATTTGCCCAATAACCACACATTATTTTCCTTCATTATTCGGCCTGCTTTAGTTCAAACCTATACAAGCCGAAAACTGGAAAGAAAATATGGCCTGTATGGAAAATTGCTGTGGGATTGCAAAACCTGTAGAACTTGCCAAAGAAAATGAACTCTAAAAACTGTTTTCCTTGTTTATGTGTTCTCTGCAGGCCCTCTTGTTTATGTAAGGGCTCAATATATGATCAAGTTACCTTGCGTCAGCCAGGCCGTGGTAATTGTCTGTGTGTGCACTTTTGGCCTGTAGCGAATATAAGAAAATTTAGCTTAGTTTAAACCCCTTCTACTGCAGGCAAACCTAACACAAATTACATTGAGTGCAAGGTGGAAGCACGCACCTGACTTTCCACCAGTTATATGCTAAATCTCAGGAGCCTGTCTGTGTGTCTGACACTCAGGACAGTGAATGTCATTCCTCCCCAGGCAGCCTGGAGGTGCTCCAGGACAGCTTTTTTTTTTTTCTTGTCTTTTTTTCCTTCGAACATACTGCTTAGGCACGCTTTAATGCTGACAAAGGACTTACCTGCCATGCCTCAACCTTCTTAATGTCTGCACAGGATCCGTTAGTGAAGAGTCCTTTCCCAGGGGTACAAGTATATATATCCTGCAAAGCGTGAGCAATAGAATATACTGCCAAATATACATTATAGGATATCCGCAAGTGCGTGAAGTCCATGTACGGTGTCTCCACACTGGTGATGTTCTCATCACCTGTGCACGGAGGTCGGAAGGCAGCTGTACCATTTCCAGCTCCCAAGCCCTCTTCATGGGCCTTGTGGAAGGAAGCTGAAGCTGGAGAATTTTTGGACTCGCTGGGGAGATAGCAGTTAAATGTCTCTTCCCAAAACTCCTTGGCAAAACCATTGTTGGCAGACTTCTTAGGATGCACCTTCTGTAGGAACTCGCGGAAGCCTGGGATCTGGCCTGCCTTCAGCGCAAACCCAATGGTGCTGCCAATGACACGGAAGAACTCTGGCATGGCTATCAGGGATGAACTGGCCCAGGCTTCACTTGCCAGCCAGATCTTGCCAGTGATGTTTCGCCTGACAATCTCTTTGATGAGGGGTTCCAGGTCTGGCCCACTGGAGAAAACCACAATCACTCGTGCTGTGGAGTTCTGGATGACCTCCACCACCTGCTGAATCTCTTCTTCATCCGAGTACTGGGAGATGAGCTCGCTAAAATCGATGCAGATGTCTCTCTCCTCTGCCTCCTCCCGAAACTTTTCAATCCCTGGTCGGCCGTAGTCATCATCAGCTGCAATCGTTCCCACCCAGTTCCAGCGGAAGTACTCGATGATGTCTGCCATCGCAGTGGCCTGATGCTCATCATTCGGGATTGTGCGGAGAAAGGATTTGAACTGGTTCTTGTTGCTCAAGAGACGACTGGATGAGGCGTAGCTGACCTGTGAGAGCACACAGAATAAGAAAACAGACCATTAAGTGAACTTCCTGGGCATAAAATGTGTACATTTACCTAGCATCACTGTCAACCTATGTAACCTTGGATGAGAAGAAGGGAAAGCTGGCACCGCACTGTCAGCTATGTCCTCTTAGCCTGCGGTTGTACATGTGGGTGTCCTGCAGACACACACAGAGGAGCAGTTGCTCAGACTTGAGGGGCTGGAGCAAGCACCTGCCCTCCTGTAAGGCCAAGGACCAGGGAGAGAGACACTGACACTAGCCTGGGGGAATGGCAAGCAGGTGAGCTATGGGTCTCTGTCTCATTTCTGTCTCCATCCTTAAACAGGCTCCATCAGGAACCATATCCCTGTTACATAAAACCCTGCCAGCTGAAGTAAGAGAAACGTGATGTACATCACTGGTCTTGACCATGGCGACTGGTAGGGTAATGCTGTCAATAGCATGATTCCTGATTGCTGACCAGAATCCGTAAAGAAGCCAGTAGGCTTTCACACTGCAAGAGCCACTGTATTTTAACATTAAATGGGATTTCATTTTCTTTTCTAAAGCTATCAAGAAATGTTTTCTGTTTCCTAATCAGAACAAGTGCCGTATGCTCTTAAGATATAACTTGGATTTTCTACAAGTAGGGAAACAATAAAACCCCGAAGAGAATAATTTAAAGATCTGAAGAATTTTTAAATCTCACTTATCTTTGCATTTCGACATTGGTATCTGAACTCTTTAGGACTGCCTCTCACTTTGAAAAATCTTCTATAAACAGTTCATTTTGTACAAAGTGGAAATTTAGATAAAACCTTATCTCTTCCTTAAACTCTGGCATTTAGTGTTTCTGCAAGAAAGAAAAGAAGGAGATTTGCCAGTGCAGTTTCAAAGGCCACAGGAACAAATCATCCTTTTACAGAGCCACAATTTCCCCTGGTCATGCTCCTGCCCTTAACTACTCTCATCTCCCACAGCCTTGCACTGGGAAATACGAGCAAGGAAACCTATTCCTACAGATGCTGTAAGAGACCTGGCAGCTGAATTTCTTCTCTGTGTATTTTAGTGTATGAGAGCCAGATCTGGACACACCAAAGGAGGTGATCTCAGATGAAGTTACAGTGGCTTCCCCAGCCTTACCAGCGGCCATTTGAGTGGGTGCTTCCGGTTTAAGCTTGTCCTGGCATTCACTCTAAATATGGAAAAGCCTATTTCTAATGAGTCCCCTTATTCTTAACTACTAGCAATTTTACAGGGTACACTGAAGTAAGACACTAAGAAGTAGAACAGAAACCATAACATTTTCAGTTTCTATGTCAGCAAAATGAGTAATGAGCCTTACATTAATTGTAAAATATACTTCCAACTTATACTGAAATGTAGGGTCTATTAAGCAAGGATTTGCTAATGGCCTTGCTATAAATGGTGGAGATAATGCATATTCTAATGCTGCCCAGCAGCTCCCAGTTTAAAAGCCTGCTTTCAGCTGTCAAACTTCAGCCACCTGGTTGAAATTTCATTCCATGCAGAGAACTGAACCTCCTGACCTCTATCCCGACGTTTCTGTAACCACAAGATAAGGCTACTTCCCTGTAGCACAAACACCATTCCCTGTTCAGAGGAAAGTTATGAAAACTGCAAACATCTGTGCTCTGTGCAGCCCACCAACCCTTCTCAGCAGCCTTTGCTTGTCTGGTAATGGGATGTGTAAATTAACAGAATGCTTTGAATTGTCACCACAGGGTTTATTACACGCCACCTTACAGTGCTACTCTGAGCAATATCTAGGCAGTGGTTGCTGGTCATAGCTTAAAACATTCTTGTCCTGCTCAGAGACCTAGTCTCCATTTCTTTAGACTTCTGCAAGGGAATGAAACCAATAACGTTAAATAGACAAGATATGCTGCTGTTCACCAGGCAAGTAAGAATCCTTCCTTCTTCATTTGTGCTGGAGATGGGAATTGGAGCCCTGGCTGAAATGAAGAGCTATCCTCTCAGGACAGACTTGAGAGCACAGTGTGACACGATCTTGTCACAAGGCCTCCTGTAATTTCTGGCATGTACGCTCATTTTAGAAGGGGAACTGGAAATGTTAGGCTATACAAGGCAACACCTAAACTGAAAAAAAAGTGAGGACTTTACATAAAATACATTCAGTGCAAAAATCTAAAAGCAGCAGATGCAACATTAGGCTACAATATGATAGCCTCATATTCTGCTTAGGGTCTGGGCAGAGCAACACCTTTGCTAAATGAAAGCATAGTACTGTGGATGCTCTTCCCAGTCCCAGTAAAGTCAACGGACAGTGAGAAGAACACTTTGGCACAGGAGCTGGCACAACTACACCACCACACAGATAACCCAGGAACAAGGTGGAACATATCCACAAACTCTCACAAACCTCGTTTTGGAGGTCTTAGGTCAAAAGAAAGGTGGGTCAGCCCTGAAGAACCCTTCAAAGCACCTCATCAGCAGAAGCAACTGCTTTACAGGTCACCTACTTGAATAATCAGAGATACTGAAGGATATAGGAATGGCTGGCAAGGAATGAAGTCTGTTCTGTGGGTGGTGGGCATGACTGAAGAGTGACCACAGTGCAGTACCGTCACAACTAAGCTGTTGTAGCTGGCAGCTGCCAATGACTTGTCTAAATTACCAGTGTTCACAGACTGAGCCTCCTATCCTCTACCTTCCTCTGAGCCTAAACCTCTACCTGTCTCCTAGTCTAGGTTGCTGTTGGCGGGATGCTGTCACTGGCTGATCGATAATCTTTGTGTTTGGGAATTACGGATTTCTAGGAAGACATATTTCTGCCATAAGAAAAAACACACATTTTGTATCCTCTCTCTCTTTGAGGATCTGTTTGAAGAGGCAAAGATTAAACAAGCCATGGAGGCTAAACTCCCCTTGAGCCCTTCTGGTGTGTGGCAGAGAGCAGAATGGAGAACCCAGCACAGCCACTGCACGTACCTGTACTGGCCCAAATGCATATCTGACAAGTGTGAGACTGAAGATTTGCATATTTTACTAACAAAATAATTCATTTAAAATTGACACAGTAAGTTTGGAGGGAAGTAGGCTGTTTTCTATCCGTCCCCTTCCGAAAGCCAGTGATTCTCACAGTTGTCTTACCATTTAGCCCTCCAAGTGTATTCAGGTATTGCATACAGTTAGGGCCTCTGTATTTCCAAACCTTCTTTTGTTTGAAACAGAGTCAGAGCACGTAAGCAGCAGTGCAGTTCTCCATCATAGTTCCGTAATGTAATCCTTTCCAAATAGCAATTTCCCAGAGCAGAAAGGCAAGGTACTTCTGTAACCTAAGCAAGACAAGTGAAAGCATACCTGAGGTATGTAAAAGAGTCCCAGCAGATTGGCCACAGCGGTGGAAACCCCAGAGCCGGTTGCCCCCACGACTGCAATGGTGGAAGGGATGTGTTCTGAGCAGTTGCAGAATTCATCCAGGTTCAAGGAGTCTATCTTGTTCTGGGCCACAAAACTCAGAGTGGCCTCAAGGGCTTTAGAGACTGTATTGCAAGTGTCAAATATCCTGTATCCCAAGGTCATGTTGGGAAGGAGATTTGGGCTATTATTTATTTCTTCTATGGCAAAGATCATAGCCTGGAGCCAGCGGAAGCCTCGGAAATTATACCTAGGTGAGTGAAACAAATAAAAATAAAATGGAGTGAGAAGGAGGGAAACAGAGGAGAGGAGACTGGGGCTGAGACAAAAGTGAATGAAAGATTCCAGATAGAAAGGCAAAAGGAGCTTAAGCCATCTACCTCAGTCTTGCACCCTCCTGAATCTACAGACTTTTGCTTTTGTCTTCAGTGGTTACAAAAAACGTCTGCATATGTTACAGGGTTTTGTTCTGCTTTTCAACTCATGTTGTGGTTTGACCTGGCAGCAGCTCAGCACCACAGCCTTTTGCTTCCAGTGAGATGGGGGAGAGAATCGGAAAGAAAGTAGAACTGTAACTTTAGAGATAAAAACTGTTTACTAAGGCGGAAAAGAAAGACAGAAAGAATAGTAACGATAATTTTATATAAATATATGTATATATATTTACAAAAGAAGTGATGCACAACACAATTGGTGACGATCCGCTGACCGATGCCCAGCCCGCTTCCAAGTAGTGGCTGCTCCCAGCCCCCACCAATTTCCCTCAGTTTTCAAGTTTTTTTTCACGTGAAGCCACATGGTATGGAATATCCCTTTGGCAAGTTAAGGTGAGCTCTCCTGGTTCTGTTCCCTCCCAGCTCCTCGTGCCCCCAGCCCCCTCACCAGCAGGACAGTATGAGAAGCTGAGAAACTGAAACATCCTTGGCTCTGTGCAGCACTGCTCAGCAACAACTAAACCGTTGGTGTGTTATTGCTTTTCTCTTAAAGTCAAAACACAGCATAATACCAGATGTTATGAAGAAATTCAGCTCCGTCCCAATTGAAAACAGGTGAGCTTATCAGTTTGGGAGCTCAGTTCAGGAGTTATGAGGAAGAGATGAACTTTTCTAAGTCCCCTAAAATCTGAGAAAGTCAAAAGAGAGCATGTTTGGAGGTCTGGTTCTTCTCCATGGGATACTAAATCTGGATCTCATAATTCCTGAGCAAATGCTCAAACACAAAGCTTCTTCTATCAGATTGCCTGCCAGGCTCCTCTGACATGTTTCTGAATGCAGATGGCAGTGTCTGCTAAGCACGAACATGAACATGATGCCGTCAGGAACTTTGGCTCAGGGATGCCTTGTGTGCCAGCTTGTGATGGCTTCAGGCAGGCAGTGTAAGATGAGACACAGAACTGGCATGCTGCTGGGTGCCTGGTAGCTCTACTTAGGAAAATTGGTTGTCTTTAACACTTGGTCTCATATCACATGCTTCACAGTGAGAGAGGACACAACCTTTTTATACCAGAGAACAGAGGTGTGCTACAAACATAAATTCTAACATAACTTCTTAACCTGCTTATTATATACTTCACTGTTTTCACTGAAGGAATAATATTTTACTTCATTATGGTTTTCTCATATGCCTGCTTTAGCCACAAGATCAGATATTGCCACCAGAGTTGGCCTGTGAAATTGAAACACTGTTTTTTGAAGCTTTCTCTGTTCTCTACAGTAGAGAGGCTGTCTTTTCTGACTATCTCTTAGCCATGCATGAAGCTAAGCCAGAGCGAGGGTGTGGAGGCAAGAGTGCGTGCCAGGCCCTGGGAGTATCTGTGCAGAGCATCACATGAGATAGAAGCTGATGCTGAGCAACTACTAACCCAAAACAGAGAGAAGCTTCTTCAAGGAAAGCAGCAGGAAAAAAAGTAGCTTTGACATGTGTTATTCTCAAATTTTACCTACCGTAAAAAGCAACCAGCTGTGTTTCCGTGAAGCTACTACATTTTCAGACAACTCATCTGGTTTGGTTAAATTGACAAAGAACTGGCACCTGCCCTTCCTTGTAATGTACTACAGTAGGGTCACGTTAGCAGCTGTTTTATGGTTTGGATTTGAGTTGTGACTGGAAACAGGAAGCTGTTAAAGCTGTTATGCTTGAGATTCATTGGAGGAACTGATGGGACCCAGAACTGGAAGAGCATGGAGAAACAGCCCTAGAATCGATTCTATAGAAAATGGTAGATTTTAGAATTCAGATAAGTGCTACTTCAAAATGCTTTGAGATATATATCCATACCAAAGCGAAGGTTTCAAAAGATGAGCTTCATGAAATCATGGCCCTTCAGTCTCCAAGATACATGACCTGAACACTTTTTAATTATTGGATAAAATGAATTGATTCCAAAATGTGTGTTTCCTACATCTGGTTTCTTCAAAACTGAATTAACGCACCCACATTACTTCTGTTATAAGAGTTTTGTCTGATTTATCTGGAATCACAAATTCTAAAGGTATCGCATCCACGGTTTATTTTTAGGTCATTTATCTGACTTCATTTCACCAGAGATCTTTGGCTAACTGCCAAAAAAAGTTCTGCTCCGAGGCTGTGCCTCAAGGAACAGATAGCATGGTTTCAGTACAAATACCTTGAGCAGCATCAAGTCAGTGAGGTTGAGGTCAATAAAAACTCTTAGTTATAATTTATGATCGAAGAGACATCTGGCTTTTCTGAGAACACTGCTAGAGAATGGGCACCTTTTAAAATGGGAATGTTCTAAAAGAACAATTATAAGTAATCAGGTCATTTGGATTATTATTTTTTTGCTCTAGTTCGAAACCATTAGGGAGTGAAAGGCAATGGGAGAGAGCTGAAATAAAAGGGCAAGTCTCATAGTGAATGAGGCAGTGAATGTTCTGTACATAAAAAAAATATGCCAGGCACCCCAAACTGCCTCACATAGACAGTAATGCACTCTGGGAAGATCAGAATGGCAGCAAGGAGGAGTTTTATGACATTTTTTTCACAGATAATTTTTTTTTCACAGATATTTTAAATAAAAATGAAAATAGAATTTGAAGTGAGAAACTGTGAAGGCTGCTCCAGAAGTAATGCCTCATTTTTTATTAGGCTGGCTCTTGATGTCAGAGGCGGATGTCGGTGATATGAAAGTAGAGGAAGAACCTTCTCAACAATATTCTGTTACATGTTGTTGCCGTGTGACAGATGGCAGCAGAGGGGCAGTCTGACAAATGGTGTCTCACACAGAAGCACAGATGAAGCAAAGGTGTGTCACTGAATTCCTCCATGTGGAAAAAAGTGGCGCCCTTGACATTCATCAACTCTTGTTGAACACTTATGGAAACCAAACAGTGGATGTGAGCACAGTGAGGCAGTGGTTGCATTTTAGCAGTGGCAACAGCGGGTCACCTCTATTGGTGCAGATTTTTACGAGTGTGGCATGCAGGCTCTTGTTCATCGCTGGCAAAAATGCACAGCTAATGGTGGTGACTATGCTGAAAAACAGTGATTTGTAGCAGAGAATTTGCTCTATCAAACAGTGTTATTGTGTTCTTTGTATATGTTGTAGTTTTCACGGAAATAAATAGGAGGCATTACTTTCAGCATGACCTACGTATATTCAGGCTCCCAGAGTAAATCAGGAAAAACCTAAAAGCATTTTGTATATTTAAAGAGAAGATTGCTGAGAAGTTGGGAAGTACAACTGTAAGAATTTTCACACATTCCTGTATGTACAAACTTAAATTTAAGACAGTTCACTTTAAATTACAGATGTGGAGCATGACACAGAAATTAGATTGAGTATTCTGTCCATTTGACTGTGAGATTTGGTTTAAATTATTAAAACGCAGGAATATTTCAGGTGGTATCTTCAAAAGCAGTAGGAACTGGACTACCTTCCACTTGATTTCAAAGAATGCATTTGTTATTCAGTTCTAGAGATGCAGAGTAAGTAAATTTTAGATTTCAAATGAGTGTCATTTTGTAATGTTTTGAGGTATATTTTTATTATCAAGGTGAAGTTTTCTATAGATAAGCTTCATGAAATCGTGAGCTTTCACTTTCTGAAGTATATGACCTGAGATCTATCAGATCCTGCATTTATTTTCCCTTCTGACAGAATGTTCCTGATGAAGATTCATAGTATTAGATCCGTACTGTAGCTACCTGAGATGGGACTGGCTTCCTTTTGCAGGGGAAAGGAGGGCAGGAGTGTTTTCTGGGAGCTAGATTCAGAATGCTCTTGAAGTGCTTTACTTCTGTACTTCAAAGCAGTATGGACAGCAGACCTGCAATTCTCTTCAGTTGCACCTCTACTGATAACAGTAAAGGAGGGTCAAATGTGACAGAGTCAAAACAAACCTCACTCTGTCTTCTCTAATACCTGATAGAACTTCAGACACGGTCTTGTTTTGTTGATTGATAGTGTCACATCAATACTACACCAGAGCCAATACTGATAGAGTCAGATGAATGCAGTGCCACTAAACTGGTCTAACTGAAGCAAGATTTCATGATTCCTTCAATTTCTGTGAATGGAAACTGTGCAGATAAATTCTTTCCCATTGTACCGTAAGACCTCAACAAAGGGTGTTAGATAGGTTCCTTCTGGCTTTGTGTGTACATGAGTGATAGGTAAAAGCAGCCTTGAACCTGACAGAAGGTTACCTGACCACCTGAGCAGTACTGCTGGTGTTACTAATGCAACCAGTCACTGCCATGGTCTTTCAGCCGTGGAGAAATTTGACTGGTAATTTCCATGAAGAAATTGCAACATCCAAAGGATTTGCTAACAGAATCAGACTTCAGTGGGACCCTGATCGAACTGTTCTCTAAGTTTCCCCATCTGTAAGAGGCGGCCAAAGCCACCAAGCGCAAAGGGTGTGTATCTCAAGAAATAAAGGATGGCAAAACCTAATGACTGCATGAAATCCTGAAGAGAAAACTGAGATATCTCTTGTTTGTTTATCTGGTTTGGTTCAAACAGCTCATATTTTCTGGATCCAGTGGAGAAATGGCGATCTGTTAGTCTCTATGAAAGAGAGCAGGAAGCAGGCCATGAATTTGCAGCTTCATGTGAATTCATGAGCTTCAATTATCAACACCTGCAAGGCATGAAACCAAAACCAAAAGAATATGAAGAAGAGAAAAAGCAATATTAAAACCCTAAACAGCTTCCACGTACTCTCCCATATGTGACACATACTTTATTCAAGAACGGTGGCACAGGCTGCATATGCCTCTCAGCAAATACCAGTACTTCCCTTCCTGTAGTGGTTGTACACATGCTAATTTCTCTGTCCTCTCTAGATTTCCAGTACATTAATTACATGTTATTGCTGCTACTACCACTACTATTACTAAAATATGCAGGGGGAGATCTTCAGTCATTGGCAAGATTCCTTCAGCTAGGAGGTAAACAGAATTGCTTACCCCCCTTAAAAGTTAGGACTATGGTTGAGGGAACTGTGCAGGCCAAAGAAAATTTAAAAACGGTGGAAGAGAAAGAGCAAAAGGAAATAATTTGGTGTTGGCACAGAAGATCTGAACAGCAGGATAAGCAGACTGGCAAACATATCCACAGGGCAGACTAGATAGATACATCCATGTTGCAAACAGTACTGTACAGGAAGAGGAATCCATCCATGGGTATGGCCAATCTGTGCAACAGTACTAACAATAGCACTACTAACAATAACACTAACGATGATACCACCACCACAACCGCTAATCTACCCAAAATCAAGAAAGGAAAGAGGAATCAGGTTATGAACAGGCCTCTGTGGGCACTGATAGGGAATGGGGGTCAGGGATTGCTTGTGCTGCACTTGGCCTTTGTCTCCACTGTGCACGTCAGATATGCATCAGCAAATGTTACAAGGAATGTTGCTGTGACAGCACCCACGGTACACAAAGACAGAAGGTGTATTTGTATCAAATGCAGGATACTTAGTTGCGTAAATAATAAACCATGTATGTAATTCTGAAGCACAGGAAACACAATGCACTCACTCCTATCTGACATTTGGTGTTGCAAAATCATGAGTAAGTTTTCACTTTGGACTCTACAACTCACTGCTTAAAGTGTGAAGGTGCATTTTCAGTAGAATCAGCACAAAAATAACTGTGAACAGATCATTATCGTTCCCTTTTCCTTTCACTGCTGAGTAATGGAAATGTTTTTTTCAAATAACCACGTGCAAGATACGCAGAGTAGGTTCGTATGTTGAGGTACGGAGATAACATATGAAGAGTGTGAAAACTGGGAGTGGAGGGAGAATTATCCTACCTATTTAGAGAGGTCATGTTTGGGAGTATATATATGGCACCAAACACAACTACGTGTGGAAAAATGTCCAAACAAAACAGGTCAGGTTGAACAGTTCTCAAAAGAAAGGAAAACCACATTATCTTAAACTATTTGATATTGAACTCCAGAAGACTTGGGCCGAACCACCTGCAGGGTTTCAGTGGGACCCTTAGACAATTTTCTTGGTCTCAAAGCAAGGAGACTAACACACAGTCTGATGATTTGTTGCTGTTCAAAACTGATAAGGGTCTAATTTTCCTGTTTAATATGTGACTTATTTTCCTATGTAATAAAGAGATTAAAGCCCTTTTAAAAAGGGATGAACATAAAATGGATTAGCCTCAGCTATGAAACAATATGGTAGAGCTGGAGAAAGTTTAGAACAGTGCAAAAAGAGTAGTCAAAGGTACGGAAAAGTTTTCACACCATTGTTTTGACCAGGTATAGCCATGCTTATGTTCCTTTAGTTGATTTGCTGTCCTACTAAGGTTTTTGACACTACAAGACTGGGGAGATTCCACTAGGGGAAGGAACTGGAGCCTATAATATTTCTTCTAGAAGAGTACAAATCTGATTTTTCCAGATTAGCCAACTAACCAGAAATGAGGAAACTGAACAGTGGTATGAAAAACTCTAGCTTGTGGCTAGGAGAATGTATTGAGTTCTTTGAATCTGCATCCACAATCCTTCCCCAGACTACTACCTAATCATGGAATCACACAATCATGGCTTGGGTTGGAAGGGACCTCAAAGATCATCTAGTTCCAACCCCCTGCTGTGGGCAGGGTAGCCAACATTAGGCTGCCAAGGGCCCCATCCAGCCTGGCCTTGAGCACCTCCAGGAATGGGGCATCCACAATACCAAGCGGGAATTATGTAGTCCAAAACCAAAAAGGATCCCCTTTCAGTCATGGTCCTGTCTCGTGAGGTCTCTGTGCAAGTTCAGCCAGATTTATACACTGCTTGAAGTAGAAAAACCATTCAGGAAAGATATCTGCTCTCAATTTAACATGTACCCATAATAAGAAACTTACCACAGTACCTAAACTGTCACATGGATTAATTATTCCATCATTAAAATCTGATGAATACTCTCAAAAAGTCAACTATTTCTGAATTAAACCTTTCCTGGAAAAGATATGCAATGAAAGAGCTTCCAGCTACTTCTGATTGAATTATCCCTTTGATGGAATTGCAGCTGTGACCACCTCTGCAGCTGGGCTTTTTTCCTTTCATTAACTGTTTTGTGTGTGTGTTATGCTATCAACTGACAGTTTCTTTAAGGACTGTGGAAAAATGGCATAAATGCCTCTTCAGTTATCTCCTCACCTGCAAATTCTTGGTGTAGGAGTGAAAAGAATACAGATTTTACCCACAGAAATTTCAGGTGGAGGTTGCCTTTGGCAGATCAAATGGTACATATAAGGAGTTCCCATTGTGTCCTTATAACAGCTGGTCTAGTTTTTCAGAATATGCCTGCTGTTGGTAGTACTATCCAGCTAACATATCTTTTGGCACACACACTTGCAGTACTTCTCGGGGAGGATTCTCCTTTGGTGTATTCTAATAGCATTTCCATGTCAAGACAGTCACTGAGACAGATCCAGTGCTGGCAGAAAAGAATGCTATATTCAGGCTCCAAATACTGGCATGTTCTGCCTGCCACATGGAGCAGGTAAAGAAGACAATGAGTTGAAATATTCCATCTCTTTTCAGCATTCCAGTTTTAAAATGGTGAATCAGGTGAGAAAAAAATACTGAAACAAGTTATTTCTCACTCCATGAAGAAGACATTCTACATACATTTAGTTCATGACTTTCATCAGCATAGAATTAAGAAGCCAAAAGAACTTCTATTTAATTACCCTTCTTTCTATGCACTCTCTATGAGAGAATCTGGGGATGATCGAGTAACACAGATGGATACATTCTGCTCAATATCAAAACAGTGGGAAACTGCACCTGGGATCTGTAAGCGTAACAGAAATGCTGTCAGTAATTCTTCATTACCATTGCAACAGAACTGTACTAGCATGAGAGGCCCAAATAATTCTAGATACTCCCTTCTTTGCATATGATTACAGAGTGGGTCCCACAGTACTGGAGTGCTTTCCCATGCAAGGTCATAGCAAAATTCAACATCAACTGCTTATATTTTTCTTTGTATTTCAATTGGAATCAGTTTATGTCAGTTCTGAATTGTGATGTGTAGTATGTACAGGGTTGCAAAGTTAAAAAATAGTTATGTTTTTTTCATAAAAACGACCACATCTCAATAATAAGAGAAGCAGATTTCTCCATCCAGAGTTAGCTGCCAAAGATCTAGACAAAACCTGATATGCACTGTTTAAAGAGAAGGAGAAATCTTTAGGTGAGGAAAGACTGTGTAAGGAGTTCAAGTCCAGGACTTTGCAAAGGTCCTAATGGGACAGATATATGCTCAGTGGGAGTTTTTCCAAAAGCAATAACCTATCCCACTCTCACCCATTCACTTGTTTGGATTGAACAGTTTGTAAAGATGAGAGGTAGACTGTGAACAAACTCCAAATTTGACTGCTAAGCTATTTCGCAGGGCATGAATGTAATAAAATGAACTCAAAGGCACTACATTTATTTTCTGTCCTTCTGCTAGAAAAACTAATTTTTGGATGCTATTCAAACATCCACTGTGAACGGCCAGATAGATCAGTGCCTTTAAGTTTTCGCAGCTCTGTGTAATGCAAGGATCGCCCTCTCTTGCTGTCCAAATACTACTTGTGATACTCTGACACACACACTTCCAGTCTTTACACACTGCTTTTCCTGTTATTTACACCATATCTTCTCACTGCCTTGTAGAGCAGCACTCCATGAGTACTGGATTGCATACTGTATATACTCAGCTTATAGCTTGTCATTTGTAGCACTTCCCCACCAAAACTTTTTACCTTCTCTTTTTGTGGCTTACCTTATGCACTCCACTGATTCCGGTCTTGACTTTAGATCCTGGTCTTTAGCAGCCACTCCAAAATGGATGGGGAACAATCCTCCAAGAATAATGTCTCCCTTCTTCTGTGCCCGTTGGTTCGGCCCATAGGCAGCAGTGTTCCAGGTAAACAGCAAAAGAATCAAACAGCAGCTATATAAAGTCATTGTTCCTCCTTTCACCAAAGGGTTATAGGATGTAAAATTGGAAAAGATGGTGTGAGAAAGCAGATGTTGTAATGTCTAAGCTTTTCCTTTCCTTAATACAGCCCAGAGAGCACTTGGGACACATGTCTGCAGAGAGATAAGCAACAAGGTGGGAGCCACAGTGCTGGTATTTGTCCTTCTGTTTTCTCCATCGTAAAACAACAATTCAGTGTTCCTTGTTTCTTCATGACCAAAGCATTACAGAGAGCCCATCTTCGAGAACTGAAAAATAAAGACATTGGTAGTGATTCTACATATACACCAGAGCCTCACACACTCAGAGTGGTTCTGCTTTGACAAACCAACAGCTCATCATGCCCCCACAGGCTGTCTCCAGTCAACAACCAAGGACATATTCCAACTCTAGAAGAGTGTCAAGCACCTCAGTGATCACAGCCACACCTCCTCAAACAAGTGGCAGAGGTTCTTGTAGATGTCCTCACTCCCTACCACACTTGTCAGGTGGATTACTAAATCTGCCCATGATTCTGCATGACTGTGGCCATGGGAGACCCTGCAAAGCTTGTAATCAGATCTCAGTGAACAGAGCACATTGTGGGAGGGTCTTGGATGGGAAAACTGGAAATCTCATCTTTTCCACTGGTCAGTCTTTACTTTCTGTTTTGAACTTATCCTTACTAAAAATGAAACGAAGTCACAAGAAAACTTCTTTTTTGTCTAAAGTGAGAATAGCTTCCAGGGAAGTACCTGAAATCAAGATACTTCTCCACAATGAACTGTGAAGGCTTGAAAGGTTCAGTCATCATGCCACTCCAGGTTTAGCTGTGGAGCTTTGAAGTCTGCATCCTGTTGGGATGAAAGATATTGCATCCTCTCCGTGCTCAATACATTTTCTCTGCAGTACATCTACAGACCTGCCACATTAAGGCCTAACTTAATTATATGAAAATGGCTATGGTTACGAGGGAGGAGGGCGGCACAAAAATTCATGATAAGTGTATCTTCAACCTATTGGGAACAGGTACAAAAGCTAGTAGGAAAAATTCGAAGTTTGCCAATTTTGAGACGAAAAGTCAGGCGTATATTGCTAATCCTGAGGATAGTTAATTTTTAGAGCAAGTCATCATGAGTTTTCAAGTGCTGAGAATTTCTTATGAGAACAGCTCAAATTGCATTAAATATATCTAGACAGATTTGACCTCTGCCTAGGTCAAAAGAAGAGCTACTGCAGGAAAACATTAAGATCCTAGGGGTTCTTCTAGTTTCCTGTTCATAACAGTAGTAGTAGTAGTAGTCAAAATACGTATACATATAATTATATAAATTATTATTATTATTATTATGCATGCTGTATGACCACTAAGTGCATGCAAATATTTCACACAGTTTTGTAAAAACGAAGGTCCAGAAGCAACAGTCAATGGGAAAAGAGAAACAAAACTCACATAACTCTGCAGCTGCTGCAGTCAGCATACTCAGACAGCTGGATATATGCTGCACTTCTCTACAGTGGGTCTCTTTTAAGCTATGCCTTGGTCCAAGCATATTTATTGGCAAGGACAATCAGATCTTTGACTGAAGTTCAAAATATTTATAGGCAAACAATTTTCTAACAGGAAATGTGGAGTCACATTAAAAGATCTTGTAGGAACCTGGTGTTGCAAGTTTTGGTGGGTTTTTTTGTTCATTTGTTTGCTTGTGAATGGACAGAAGCACTGTCAGACAGAAAACACCTTAGGGCATTCCTCTAGCAAGCAACTGGAGTTGCGTCAGACTGCTAGTCAGGGTGCAATACATCCTAGTGCTTTTCAATGTGTGGTTTTATCATCGTGGCATCTGGTACCTTTTACTGAGAAAACTTTGCTATTGATGTGTGACCCTTTGAAACCAGGATGACCAGAGCCAGGACTAGCAGGTGACAGATCAGAGCAAACTGTCCCTGAGAATTTGGGTTCTCATTTTCCCCAGTGGTTCTTGCTTCTTCACTGCCCAACAGAAAAGAGAAGGAAATACTTTGTCACTTTTCAATTAGGGAAATGTCATCTTCCTCCCATCACTTATGGATTCAAACAATGTAAGAAAAGTATACCAGACCTTTTATATGCTTATGTTCTCCCTGTTCCCCTCACTGAGGCTAATGCTGCCAGTTCCTACAGGACACGTTACTGAAATGCAAACAGTTGTTGAAGTCAGCTGCAGACTTTGCTCATTCTGCTCTGGTTTACAAAGGCCTCCTGCTGTCTGATACCCCATGGGTATATTCACAATAATCTACAGAATGGGTGTCCGGTCTTATGGAAGGAGGAAGACCTGGTCTGGCTGCTGCAGAAGACTGCTTTACACAAAGACCTTGACACACTGCTAATGTTCCTGTGCATACAGTCAGGTAGCTGGTGAATGTGCAGCAAGCTTAGTGTTGTTTAAGAAAGGACATGAAGGAAAGAGAGGAATAAAAGATGTCTGAAGCAATGGACAGTACATGGAACCTAAATCAATATGCAAGAGCTCCTGTGGGCAAAGGAAAAAGGAGCAAGCTCGAGCTTCGGCCAGAGATCCCTTTCTGTAGTAAGCATGAGGCTCTACAGATGCAGTACTTAGAAGTCAGATGCTTGAAGCAGGGAGCAGTAATTTCTGATGGTGATTACAAAGAGATGGGATGGTCTGACTGTCCAGGGCATCCCTTCCTCCTCTTCCCTCCCAGCTGGCAAAAGGAGATGAGGGGCTATGTGCTCCTTGAGGGGACACAGTGCTTAGGACTCAGACAAGGTGGGATAGGATCAATGACAAATCACTTGCTGTGGGAAGAGGGTGAGCTTAAGATCACAGCTTGCTCGTTTATTCCTCTGTTTTTCCCAGTTTTCTGTTTTCCCTTTAATAACTCTTTCTTTTACGCAGACATCTCTGCGGAGACATCAAGTATCTTCAACTTATTTAATACAACACAAGTCTCCCAGCTGTTTTCTAGTACTCTCCACGCCTGAGGTTGAAAATATTTGAAGATACTGTTTTTGTGATGAGTAGCTATTAGCTTGCTTCCAGTACCAAGAGCTATTATCCTCCAGTATTATCTCTTGTTGCAGCAAATCTTCCTCCAGTTCTCTTTTTCATAATTAGATTAAGATTATGGGCCTCTTCCTTATTAGAGGAAAAATTGAATTAGCTGCTAATACATGCCTGAAGACATAAAAATGTAGCAAAATACAAGTGGAAATTGTACCGCTAACAAAACAAATTACCGTGTTCCTGCAGTTTTCATCTAGTAAATTAAAAAAGATTATATTAACAAGCAACTGCACTTGAAGGAATTTTTTTTTTACTATTTTCTTTCCTTTGAGAGTAGTTTTATGTTTAAAACATGATTTAGTATTAACATGTAAATACTTTGATTCTATGCTATTCAGTGCAGAAGACTTATTCTCCAGTACGTGTATTTAGTAAGCATAACTCCATGAAAGTTCTTTTGTAGGAACAAAAAAAGCAACAACCTAAAAGTGTTCTCACTGCAATGTTTTTAGACAGAGTCCTATTTTTATTCTCCTCTTTCCCTGGGGGAATTCCAGGGAATTCCCCTTTAAATTATTCTTTAACTAAGCTTATTTTTTCTTTCTGTTTCATCAGACCTTTTGATTTTGAATTCTCTTGGAAGTGGAAGTAAAGTAGCAGCTGTGTCATCTGAACTTCAGCAGAGAAATGTAGAGTGGCTCCGGGAATACGAAGAGAAATCGGGCAACTATTGGCATGGTAGAAACAGAACCTGGGGGAGAAGAGAAGGCATCCTGGGACAAGCAGGAGTACTTGAAAGGTTTACTGCAATCAGCACTGTTTTGTCAGGAATCATACAGAAAAGTCAGAAATATTCAATTTGTTCTTTGTGTGAAAAGCTGCATGGCGCATTCCTGGTATATATTACTTCTGAAGTACTTCTTCATCAAAAAGGAACTAACAACAACTTTAAACTGCAGCTGATCAAGTTCATGTAATGATTGGGTGGGAAAGGATCTCACCCTTAGCCCAGGATGGGCTCAGCAATACCTGCACCTGTCTAAAGCTTTCCAAGGAAGGAGACATGTCAGACTCCCAGGGCAACAAACTCAGACTCCAACTCTTGCTTCCTCTACGTTTACCAATGCAAATATCTCCTCATGTCTAACTTGAATGCTCTTTGTTACAGCTTAAGCCTATTTTCTCATCACAGATGAGTGCCTACTTCTTCAAACCTATTTAGAATATATATAAATCATATCTATTTAGAATTTTAATTACCCATCCATTCTTTCTTTCTCTCTCTTTAGTATAAGCACACTGCATTCATTCTTTTTGTAAGAAACAATGCTTTCCTGAACTCAAGATTATTCTTATTTCATTCCTCTGAACTCTGTCCAGTGTGTCTCCATATATAGTGCAGAGCAGAACCCAGAAATGAACATAGCGATCTCATTGGGCCCTTATCAGTGCTGAGCAGAGTGGTAGGATTATTCCACGTGCCTTGCAAGCTACAGCTCTGTTTAAACATCTCAGCATGGCATTTGTCTTTCTTGAAACAGCATGACATTGTTAACTTATGGTAGATCATCATCTGAACACATGTCACAAGTTTAATCTGCTTACATCCACAAGGCCTTGAAACTTCACAAGAAATTATAATTTTTAAATGCTTTTTCCCTCCCATTCAGAGCAATGGCAGAACTTGCTAAATTGCATACGATCAGCCTGGGCGCTGCAAGGCTGCCAATGAGGATCCAACGTGCTCAAGCTCAGCTGAGTCCATTGGACTTTCAGGACCTCTTTAGACCAGAGAGCTGGGGAAGACCATGTGCCATGGTAATATATCAGTCCCAGTCTCACTGACCCCCGGAGACCCTGGAGTGCCCCATAGGCCTGCCCAGCAGAGCAGCCTGCCCCACGAGGCCTAGATGCCCCAAGAGAGCACAGCCTGTGGGTGAGATATCCCAAAGCAGTAGCACTGGCTGGTTGGGAGGAGCCAAGCTGCTCAACCACCCACACTGAGCTCCTGTTGGGTACAAAGCAAAGGCCTATGAGAACTATAAGCGCTGCACCTGCCAGGAGACTGCCTCAGAGCTTCTTGCTTTTGGCCAATCACTGCTTTCTGAGGAAATGCCCTTTTGTCAGAAAATGCTCAAACACTCTCTGTTCAGCTTCTGCTTGTTGAAGTTTCAAAGTTTCTTTATCTTTCTAGAAGGTCCAGCACAACTCAGGCAGGAGCCATGCGTATAAGTAATAATTCCTGTCTGGAGAGCTACACCTTGTGTAATGCAGGTGCCAGACTAATTCTTTTCTTTTCTTTTCTTTTCTTTTTTTTTTTTTTTTGGTGGCTTTTAAATCTGGGATTCATCAAGCCTTACTTAATGGATAGCTGTAATTTTCTAAAGTGGCAGAAACTTCTCAGCAGATATCCTGCTGTACCTTGAAATTCTCTTGTTAATGCAAGGCAGACAATTAGATCATGGTTAGGCTGAAGCCCTGAGCAACATGCCTGCCCTCAGCAGACCTGGGCGAGGTTTGGATACTTGTTTGAACAGGGTTCAGAGAGGATACGTGTGGTCAAGTTTGTGTACAGTTACCCAAAACTGCTGATGGAGGGCCCTTCAGTGGAAGAATAGATGATGGACATGAGACACAAAATGTTTTAGTTCTCACTACTACGTTGGTATGAGCAAAAGTAAATTGTTCATATATGTCACCTGGGCAGGCATTAGCACAGCCTTCTTTTACCAGTTTGGTCAAAAGGAGGAGTGAGCGCATTAAAGGTGCAATCAAAAGCAGGCTGCTAGTGCATTCCAACAGAAGAGCTGTGTTTGAACTCATTCTGTAGAATTAAATTATTCTGTCTTTAAAGAAAACTAGTCTTAAGTGAAATTAAAATGCTGCCAATGTAAAAAGTGACAATTTTTACTTCCCCTTCGCATAGTGAGATTTTTTGTCTCAAAAAGTGGCACGATTCAGAAATGGAATCTCAACTACTTTGAAGACCTCGGAGACAAGGTGAGTGTAAAGCAAAATTCACATATGGAGTCATAATTTGATTTCAAAAGCACCACCCACACACTTGGTTTCAAATTAAAACCAAAACATGAATGCTGTAAGTTTTAATGAGAGTGAGACTTTAAAAAATCATCAAGACTATCGGCACAGGATCCCCGGGACAGTATTGCCATGCCTTGTTATTAGCTTATGGGGGTGTTATCTGGTATAGATGGAACTCAGTTGGCCGGAATCGGGATGCTAATATACCACTGTATTACTGAAAATGTGTTAAAAAAAAAAAGTTATATCATAGTCACACTTGGTATTGGAGAGCTAAGAGGAGGCTAAAAATATTTCATACAAATCTGCCATGATACTGAAGAAATTGCTGAAGCTCATAAATAACAAGTTCTGGCCAGGTCAAATGAAAAAAAAAAACAACAACAAACACATATTCTTAGCACGGGGAGGAATAGCCCACAGAAGGAAAGTAGGCCTAATGATGTGTTTAAGTTGGCCATGAAAAACCTAAGCACTTGTCCTAGACTAACATTCTCAATTCTCCAAGATAAACTAAATATAAAAAAATATATAGTAAATAAGGCAATTGTATCACATTTAATTCTGCTACATCCAGTATGCCCAGCATTGTGAAGGTTGTCAGTGGGTTACCATTTGCTAGGTATAAGTTCATACGGCTTTCGTATCTGTAGCATTATTCATGTAACAGTCATATCACTAGTTTTCCTTCACCCCTAAGCTCAAGTACTGGTCCAAATAATAAAGAACGATAAAGGATGTGGAGTCACACTCTGATCTGTTTTCAGCACTACTAAATAGCAGAGTGGGAGAAATGTGCCTTGGGTATCACTGCTGCCATTCTTCTCAACAGACCAATTTCAGAACAAGCCTGAACTGTATGAGACTGATGTCTGAATCTCTGGGGACACGCAGACATAGAAGAAGGCAGCCAGGATTAATCAGAATAGTTTGTTTTAAGGAACAAATTTGGTGGCAGCAACGGCAGTCAAATGAGCATCAGTTCCTGGCTCTTGCACAGCCAGGCAAAAACCCAGACCTGCTCTTCAGGCAGCATTTACCATGTATGGATTTAATGGGGGGATTATGAGGCCTCTGATCTACTTGCCACTTCACTGGCTTGTAAAGAGGGCATGATCTCATGGCCTCTGGGACTGCATGGCTTTATGGCTGCTGTCAGAACTGCACCTGATTTGGGGATTCACATAACACTTTTGAAATAACTTGCATGTTGGTGGCAGTAGTGTGCTCACAGTCCCTGAGCAGTGTGATTTACGTCCTGGGAAATGATATCCCTCTGTGCAAATAACTCTATGTGCTGATGGTGAGAAGCCAAAAAGTGAAACAGTATGGTAATAGAAAATACCTCAGAGAGGTATTATAGTTTTTAGCTGAGAGCATCTAAGCTCAGCTAACACCATTAGATGTTAGCAGGCACACAGCTATAAGTGATTTCTGAACCAGTGAGTGCCTGGTGGAAATCTGCGTGGAGGTGATGTCTGTCTTTGGAGCCATTTCTATGCGGGCAGGGTTGCAGGCTAGCCTGAGAAGCAGATCTAAGGGCCTCATGAACATGGCTTTTTATTCCTCTGAAGGGTAAGAATTTTCTACAATAAAAGCTAGACCTCATTTCTGCAAGACATACCGCAAATCTCAGAAGCAAACACTGGCAGGAAATTCTGCAGCTTGTCATCTTCCTACTCCTGTGCCTTTCTCAATACAATAATAGCAAAAGCGTGTGTGTGTATACGCAAAAGGGAATACTGAAATGAGTGAGGATGTCAAGGCATCCAAGCAAGCAAAGTATTCTGCTGTGCTGCCATTGCTCATTGGGAAATGACTAGACAAGAAACAACATATGACAAATTCATCTGTTTGTCTAAGGAACTGATAAGAAATGCTTAGGAGCTGTATCACCACACACCAGTCATGGCTTCATGTGATTTCTAGGCTCTGGGGAGTTCGAGGTGCACAGCAGCCAATCTCCAGCCTTTTACGATGCTGCCATAAACCAATCAGCCATTGGTTACCCTGATATATACTGGGAGCTGCATTGGGCCCTCAAGCAATTTCAGATTTAGAGATTCTAGTTACCAGAGAATTCATCTGGTCTGCATCTTAAAGTTGTCCTGTCTTGACTCTCTGAGACTCTGATCTGCTCTTGCTATGCCATAGTTTATTCACTTGGTTGTTTCCTATCCCTCCTGTTAAAAACCTACCATCTTGTAAGCTGTTTAAAGAGAACGAAAATATAATTTAGATATAATATTGGTCTAAGGATCGCAGGTAATTTCAGTTATTTTTGTCTTCATTTAAAGGGGAGATTGGGAGCCTTAGGAGTTACTGTAAAATGGGAGGTGAAATATTTTACTAAAGTCTACTGTGTGATATTGTTTTCTCTAACTTCTAGTTTTCTAAAGATAGTCCCACCAACCATGCTAAAGAATGTGCATTCCAATGACAGCTCTGTTACCGCACCCCATGTTTCTGGGAGGTGGTCAGCCCATCCTGGGCAGACGGAGAAAGCACTTGGGAGTGCTCTGCAGAATGAGCACACCACATTCTCGTGGGATGTCACTGGTCATAGTTTGCAAAGTTTGATTAGTTCAGACTTTTGACAGAAACAATCAGGCATTCAACCTGTGTACCTTTCAGGGTTCCTTACGATCCTGCATCTCAAGTAAGCCTTCCTCCTATATCTAATACAGAAGCTCTGCCAGCAAGTGTCACCCATCTGAATTGCTCTTAATTCCTAATTTGCAGGATTAATATTTTTTTCTGGGGCCGTCCTTAAAAGATACAGAAATGTAAATGGGTATTGTGTTCACACTACAAAAGTTCACCACTGCCCTGCAGAACAACCCTACTGAGGTAGCTGGTTTCTCCATATTTCCCAGCTCTTGGACTATCGTCTTTCTTTCCTACAAGAGACATCTCTGGGGTTGAGAAGAGGGCTTCATCTCTCAAGCGCAGTCATTCTTCCTTGCTAGTCATGCCCATTAAAACACAGTTATGTTAAGCACTTTGCATCAGGGCATTTCTGCAAATGAAAAGGGGCTACAGCTCAAGTCTTGCATATCAACAAATGCCAGTACAAGAACATAATTTCTGAAATTGTGCTGCTTTTGCCTTGAAGAGAATACACAGGCACTATCCTTGTTATCAAGTTTTGGATGCTCAATGCTTTTTTTTCCCCCCTGCCTTTCTTCTGCTTAGAAAGAAGTACTGGTCACAAGGATTAAGCCATTTTAAACAGTTTCCTTTCTATGCTATGTCATGAGGCAGGAAAGACCTGTAGAGAAGTGGGGGAGATGCCAAAGCAGTCAGCTGTCTGTATGTAGTTAAAATTACAAAATGTAGTGCGGTGTCATCCAAAAGAGATCTCACACTTTCTGACCAGCCAGTGTAAGATATCCTGGTTGGCAAACTGAAATGTCAGAGAATATCAAATAATACAAAAGAATACCAGAAAAAGGAAAACCATAAGTTTCTGTATTTTTCTGAGTTAATCAACCAGCTTTTGATCATTCTTTCACAAAATAACAGGAGCCAATAAACTCTGATCGTGTAAATAAATAGAAGAAGAATCTGGGTTGTATCAGCAAAATTCTTTCCAAAACCTTCTGTGATACATTGATATTGGTTGCAAGCCACTAGAAATATCAATGCATGAAGTGCAGCTTTTAAATAAAGTACTGTGACAGATTTCTGATATCAAAGTGGTATGGCTTTGTTAAAAGTGATGTTTTCCCAGATTTGGTATAAGCAGGGGTCCTCGACCTGATACCTACTTCACTCTCCTGGCTGGGAAGCCTTTATGCCAATTGCTTTTGTTGTCCGGGGCTTCCTGGGACAGAAATTACTTCAGAATGTTGTTGCCTCCGCCACGTCAAACTGACAAACGTCAAATAAAATGTCAAAGTGACTATCAGCTGTACCAACTTCAATTCAGATTTTCCTTTACAAAAAAATATCACATTTGAGATCTGAACAGTTTTTTTTCCAATTGAACTTGGTCAATTTGCTTGCAAGGAAAATACGTATTTTGCCTGGTAATTTCCTTCAATTTTACTTGATTTTTTTTTTTAACTTTCTGAATCTGAAGCAAAACACTTCATTTTATTCCATTTTTTCCCCTGCAGAATTCTCAGTGAACCAAACAATAAGGACGACTGTAATTCTGAGCCAATTTCAACATAAATCCAACTCAGAAAAAACACTTAAGTATGTGCTCAACTTTAGTGCGATTGGCTTTAATGAAATTTAGTAGAGTCTAAAAGCTTACCGTGTATTTCAGTGCTTTGCTGAATGAGAAGCTGAAGTAGCCCCTGGCTGGCTGCTCCATTCTTATTTGTACTTGTATTAAAAACAAATAAGCACTTTCTTTGTGTTGGATGGTTTAATTTTTCATTGTCCAGCATGACTTACTAATAAATCCTTTTAGATTTTTTTGTGCTTTTTCTTCCCCCCCCCCCTACATTTTCTTTTACATTTCTACTTCTCTACAGCCCCACGATGTCTTTTTTTTTTTAATCTCCATTTCTCCGTTGCCTATTTTCTCCTCTTCATGATTTTCTAAACAGAATAATGATACTTCCACCATCCTCCTTCTCTTCCCTTTTGTTCTAATAGCAAAATATTCTTGCCCATTTTGGTATTTCTTTTGCCTGTATGCTATGTGTGACCTCTGTCTGTTAGAGATGCAGTGGTGAATAGGGACCTAGCAGGTTCCCAGAAAAGGAAAAAAAGTTCAACATACAGAGAGCCTTTTTCCTGAGCTCGGGAGAAATTCTGGGCTCTAACAAGGACAGAAGTTCTGCCAAACCCATGAAAATCACTAAATGAAGAGTAGTGGAAGGCACAGAAGAAAATCAAGAGTAAAAATGCAGGCATGAGGTGAGGTAAGTGGCACACAGAGGCATATGTCCTGTTCTCGTCCTACAGGGAGAGGACGGCAGGTTTTGCTGACACTTCCCTGTAGTGCTGGCTTGTGGTAGCATGTCTCATGAGAGCACGGGGTGGAATACAATACTGTACACCATACACTGATCCCTGAATAGGACCAACGACCCTTATTTTGCTGTGCCGTGCACTGGAAGATCAATGTGATATGCAAGGACTTGTTTATCATCTATGACTGTATTATTCACCTAAGAAATGCTGGCTGAAGCCATGGGGCTGCACTTCCCTGCTCAACATGTAGATGAGATGATAACACAGACCCATGACTTGCAGCTGGTACTGGCAGTAGCAAAGCCAAAGCAGGAATGTACAAGCACCCCACACAGCTCTCCCCTGTTGCTCCACCTTCCCTGTGCAGGGATGCATCGTATCATTTACGAGTTTGTATGAAGCAAACTTTGCATGATTATTTTGGAAAACAAGGAGGACTAATTCAAACATTTTTTTCAGTAATTCAGCATAGATTCTTTACAGACTACAGATGCTTTTCTTTTCTTTTCTTTTTTTTTTTTTTGCCCTGTAATTAGTGAGGATGATAGAAATTGCCATCTGTACTCAAAGCAGCATTCAAAGCATCTGTATATGGTAATTGGTAATTGGTATGAGATCCTGCCTCTAGAAGTACTCAGTGATACCTGCTTCGACAATACTGTGTTAAATAATTGTAGCATTAGCGTCTTAAGCAACATTTCTAGATCCACTAGTTAACAGCTGGTTAATGCCCTAAGGGGTTCTGTGAAAATTGACTCTAAAAGTCAACCTTAGAATAAAATAATCAACATCTTAAATTTGCACAACTGAGAGACACACATCCCCGTGAACAAAATATTTATCCCTGTGTGATATTCCCCTATTGGAAATTCCCTATCATGCAGTTTCGTAAGATATCACAATCTCAGCTGTGATTTTTTATTGAACCCCTATTAGAGGTCACAAGGAGCTCTGGAGTCATTATTACAGATCATGAACCTTCCCGTCAGCTTTTTCCTGCAAATTTTGGCATCTTAGCTCAAAATACCATGAAGGTGAAATTAACTAAATGAGCTAGATTTGGAACTGAAGCAGATCATAGAATCATAGAATGGCCTGGGTTGAAAAGGACCTCAAAGATCATCTGGTTTCAACCCCTCTGCTGTGGGCAGGGTCGCCAACCACTAGACCAGGCTGCCCAGAGCCACATCCAGCCTTGCCCTGAAGGGGCATCCACAGCCTCTCTGGGCAACCTGTTCCAGTGCGTCACCACCCTCTGAGTGAAAAACTTCCTCTTAACATCCAACCTAAATCTCCCCTGCCTTAGTTTAAAACCATTCCCCCTTGTCCTATCACTATCAACCCATGTAAACAGTTGTTCTTCCTCCTGTTTATACAGTCCCTTCAAGTACTGGAAGGCCACAATGAGGTCTCCCCAGAGCCTTCTCTTCTTCAAACTAAACAAGCCCAGTTCCCCCAACCTTTCCTCATAGGAGAGGTGCTCCAGCCCTCTGATCATTTTAGTGGCCCTCCTCTGGGCTTGTTCCAAAAGCTCTGCGTCTTTTCTTGTGCTGGGGGCCTCAGGCCTTGACACAGCACTCCAGATGGGGCCTCACAAGAGCTGAGTAGAGGGGGATAATCACCTTCCTCTCCCTGCTGGCCACCCCTTTTTTAATGCAGCCCAGGATATAGTTGGTCCTCTGGGCTGCAAGCACACACTGCTGGTTTATGTCCAGCTTCTTGTCCACCAGGACCCCCAAGTCCTTCTCCGCAGGGCTGCTCTCCGGGAGTTCTTCCCCCAGTCTGTATAAATACTGGGGATTGCTCCAGCCGAAGTGTAGCACCTTGCACTTGGCCTTGTTGAATCTCATTAGATTCACATGGGCCCACTTCTCCAGCCTGTCCAGGTCCCTCTGGATGGCTTCCCTTCCCTCCAATGTATTGACTGCATCACTCAGCTTGGTGTTGTCCGCAAACTTGCTGAGGGTGCACTCGTTTCCATCGTCTATGTCACTGATGAAGATGGTGAGCACCAGTCCCAAGACTGACTTTTGGGAGATACCACTTGTGACTGGCCTCCACTCCATTCATTATTTTTGTGACTTCCTGAATTAAGATGTTCCATGCAGTCCACCCTGGTAAGCAGGATCTTCTCTCCATCTCCATTGTGAAGAACCCTGTTATGAACCCAGTGCCTCTTCTAAACTCTGTTAATGACCTTCACAGTTTAATATCTCTAGTGCAGAAACAGTATTTACATTTGTTTCCCTTTTTAATCAGTTGCCTGATTGTCTGATGCATTTATAGTTGTTTCTTCATTATTAATTATATTCTAGCACTATATTATATGCTGCAGATGTTGTCTGTTATCCGGAGGTGTATACATTGTTTATAGAGGTAAACCACTGATTTCACAAAGCTAAGGAAACTTACAGCTGCTCAAAATTTAATTTTCAATTTTGCTGAAAATTTTTGTAGTGATTCAAGAAAAATAAACTATTTTAGTTTAGGAAGAAGGTAAAATTGAGTCAAATCTTCCACAGTTCTGCAAAGCAGAGCTGCTGGAAAGGCAGTACGGCTTCCCAATGCCCTAAAGCTACAGAACAACTGTAGGAAAATTTGTCATTTTCACCTTCTGCTAGAAACTCAATTTATGCTGGAAACTGAAAATGACAGGGTCTTTTTTGGATGGTGGTTGGCAGCCAACAGTTCTTTCTGAAACAGATTTTTCCATCTCCCCTGGAAATCCCTTTACAAGGTAAAATTCTCACTTGTGAATTTCCCCTAAAATGTGAATAGATTTTCCCTTCCCTTCCCTTCCCTTCCCTTCCCTTCCCTTCCCTTCCCTTCCCTT
>JANHGO010001975.1:0-31881 GCA_024606505.1 Aquila spilogaster
CTCCAGCAAGGCATTCCTGTCTCTGATGTTTATTTGCTGTAATATCGCACATCCAGCAGTAGATGAATTGCCTCCACCGGGATTTCAAGTCAGTCAGATCAGAGGAAATTGGTTTTGATAGCTTTGTGATAGAAACATCTCGGGACAAACTCACCCCCGGGGTCAGCAGAGATGCTGCAGGGCTGGATTTGGTGCTGGCTGGCCAAATACAAACCGGTAATGAAAAGCCTGGAAGCAGAATAACTTGGATCCAGAACTGTTCTCTCGGCAGAAAGGGGTGCTTTTGCCCACAGCACCCTCCGGAGCTCAGAGGGTAATGCGGGGAGCAGAAGGACAGACAGGCTGGCTATAACCACATGGAGCTGTGTGGGGCTGCTGTCCCTCCTCCAGAGCTTCAAATGGCACAGAAATACTAGCGCAAGGCAGCCATACCCGAAATGCTCCTGCACAAAGCAATGCGAACCAATGCAACCAGCAGCAGTGCTTTTGTCCGAGTTATTTCTTCCTGGGTTTGGAGGAGGGAGGGCCGCAGAAACAAAGATGCACTTTTTGTGCCATGCAGTCCTCAGTTCAAAGGGCTCTCACCTCCTGGAGAGCACGTTCCCCGTTCCTATCTGGTCAGAGCAGCTCTCTCGCACGTCGGGAGCCGGGACAAACAGGAAAGCACGGAGCACTGAACGGCTTTGATCATAGCTTTTAACACACAGGGCCGTGCCTTACTCTTGGGCATGGCTGCACGTGGAGATCTGCTCCTTTTCACTTGGAATTGGGTGGAAGTGTCCTCTTCCCAGGGCTGCTGCTGGAGCAGAACCCCTTTCTACCCAGCCACAAGTCTGGGGAAGGATGCATTTTGCTTGTGCTCCCGTGTCTCCAAGCCTGGCTTAGCGTTGCAAGGGTTGAACTTACATGCTTAGAAATTTACAAGCTGGATGGGGCCCAGGGCAGCATGAGCTGGTGGGGGCAACCCTACACATGGCAGGGGTTGGGACTGGATGGGCTTTAAGGCTCCTTCCAACCCAAGCCAACCTACGATCCTGTGATTCTATGTGCCCAAATGCTCGCCTCTGCTTGATGGCCCCATCTTCGTGCCTCACAAAAGCCACAGCTGAGCAGGAAAAGAGGTGTCGTGCCTGTGAGATGCATTCATTATTTAGCAGGAGGTACTTAAAAGGATTAAAAACGTGCACTAAAACATTTGGTTTTCCTGCAGATGGCTCTCCTGACTGAACAGAGGCAGATGGCCCTTTTTGGGCACATCAGCTTTTCAGAACGTGGAAGGCGTTCGGTAGGACCGAACCAGTGATGTGAAAAGCCCGCGTCCACCGTGCCCATATCTCCCACCCCGGGTGCTTAACTTTGTGCTGCTCTGTTGAAAAAGCTGCTGTGGCTGTTGTGGCAGCCGCGATGAAAATAGGTTATCACGAGCATTTCTACAATGCAATCCTATTTTGAAAGAAGAGCACCACTTTAAAAGTATATCAGGAGCGATGTCCTAGCGTCATAAAACATAAAGAGAAGAGCAAATCTGGTAGGAAAATTGTTACAGAAGCGCTCTATCCGTTCTCTCCTTCTCAAGGCTAAATTTCATTCCCAGTTCTTTGCCGTCCATAATTCATCCACGCAGACTTCATTGAGATTTCTAGTAAATCATTTGTAAAGCCTGAGGCTCGCCAGTTTGCATACAGATCAGTGGCGTGTTTCGCTTCACTATTATGCTATTTATTTGTTTTAGACTACGTGAAAAGTCAAGTCTGACCTACTTTAAATCCAGAACAAGAAAATGGATAATGGTAAGGGGTAGTTCAGACCTGGACCGTTTTGTGATTAGTAGAGTAAGGGCTCGTGGGCTTTCTGAATATGCTCATTAAAGCATATGTAAATGGTTATTGGTTATATAAACATGATTTATGTAAACAATTTATATATATAAATTGTACCTCTGGGACAGGTTGGACCACCGGTATCGCAGATCTGGGTCTCCTGGTGAGCTTACCCAGCTCCAGAAAGGAGCTATGATCCTCCTTGGACAGGAAAGAACGGGGTGTCCCTTCCAGACCTGGCAAATGTCACAAGGTGCTTTCAGGTCACCTCACCAGGTGTGGACCAACGGCTTTCAAACCATTTTGCCTTTGCTCAGTCCTAAAAAAAGCCAATTCAGCTCCATGTTTCACATCCCTAATCACCGCATCTTGCTTGAGTGGCATTTTCATTAATCCCAAGGTTTTGTAAAACGGTCTCAAGAGACAGCTGCCAGAGCTGTCAAACCCAAAACGTCCCCTTAGCAATAAGCAGCCTCCCTCCTGCTACAGTGCCTGCTGCACCAGCCGTTGCCGAGCAGCAAGTTTAGGTCATCTGGGGGCAATTACATATTTTAAAGCATAGATTAAATCACCGTTGCTGATTAGTGGCATGCTTCAATGGAGTTTTGAACTAATCTGACATCAGTGCTCATATCACTACCCACTACCCATAAAACTACTGACTGTTGATCAAATCTGTTATCTCGTTTACCATCTGAGTGCATTAAATTCCACAGTTATTTTACCCAAAGCATTCCTTTCTAAGGGTTCTGTGTTTCCCCTCATTACATTTTGGTTGCGTGGCCCAAGGACTCTGACTTCCCACAGCTTTGGCCACTTTGAAGACTCAGCAACGATTTGATCTGCTGGCAAATCTGCAGTCATCCTTCTTACGGTGAAGAATGCTTTATCCTTGCAGTGTTCATGCAGTGTTTCCATCAAGCTGCATGCTGTTACTGAGATTGCCCTCTTCTTGTCTTGCTTCTGTGTCTCCTGCAGAGCTCCAGCATATCACCCACACTTTCCCAGTCTTTCAGAAGACATTGGACCCAAAAAACTCAGCTTACTTTACAACATATGGGGAAAGACATCATGAGGCAGCTGTAACTTGGAACAACCCCAACAGCTGGCGTTTGTCAATAGAAGTAAGTAATGTTTGAGGACTACTGAGCACAGATCTTATTTGCCTTAAACCCCTCTATTAAAAAGGAACGATGGCAAGGGATGGCAAGGGATGGCAAGGGATGGCAAGGGATGGCAAGGGATGGCAAGGGATGGCAAGGGATGGCAAGGTCATCCCACGTACAGGAGCCAGGCTAAGATGAGGGCCCAGCATGCAGGGTGCATACCTGCAGCAGAGCTCAACACATGGCATGACAGGGCAGCTGCCCTGCTCTGCTATGAAGAAGTAAGTGCTCGCACACCAGACAGGCTTTTCTAAAGCTGCTTTAAATCTCTTAGAATTGCAAATCTCATTTATGCCCTCTTCCCACCCCCCCAGCCTTGCACAGTATTTACCAGTGGAGGGATACATTTACTCCAACCTGGACCTCATCACATGGTTGCTTATTCCTCCTCCAGAAGAAGCCTCGTTCCTCCAGCACAGTGTAACATCATCTCACAGACAGGGATTTGCAGCATGGAGCAAGAAGTCTGCACTGGAGCACAGACTTGAATCTCATCCTCCTACAACTCAGCCAAGTGCTGTGTTACTTTCTGTGCTCACTGTCAGGTCCCAGAGATCCCAGGGAGCCTGTAATTATCAGCTGCTCTTTGGTATCTTCAGTCATTTCACCCCAAATACTGCTTCTTTCACGCAACACCTCTGAACAACATGGCATACGGAGGACAACTCCATCCTGGAGAACAACAGTCACTGTATAAAGAAGAACAGATTGGAATGGGTTTATAAGTATCTAAATATCTGTGACCTGAGCACGATGATGAATGTGTCATTCGTAACTGGAAGCACTTAGAAGTTGTCAGAGGATATAACTTGTAGGTGCTTCTTCCACAGGCTGAGGCTTGGAGAGGGATGTAGCTGCTGCATTCCTGCCCTCTTTGCAGGGGTCCTTGCGGTGCGATGAGAGCTGACGTCTTCCATTCCTGCTATGGCAGTGTTTTTCCCAACGAGGACGAAATGCCTTTCCAACAGGCTGAAGGGCAGTTTTCAGTTGGTAAACATTCACTTTTCTCCTGGTGGTCCTGGAAGTGGGACGCATTCATTGCTATTGAGCAATGTGTATGTGGGCGGCCAGAGGAATGCAGAAGAAATTGCAGTGGGGACCTGGGATCAAGAAAACTCATTCATTCTTGGCCACTGTACAACCATGCAATCTGGACGCTTTTTGGTACAATTTAATCTAATCTGGTTTGGATCTGATACTGACAAAGTGGGAAGGGAAGATCATAAACAGCTATTTTTCCAGCTGCGTTTCGACTACAGTGTGACTTCCCAGGGCAACTCCTGTGCGTATGACTTTGAGAGGAGGGACGAGGAGGCTTTTCCAAGGTGTTGCATGATTTTGTACGGAATATAACCTGAGCCTCGACGTTCAGGTGAATCTGTTTTAATGGCAGAAAGCTCCTTCTCCCAGGATGGAGAGGTACTGCGCTGGCTTGACAAACAAGAAGATTTTCACCTTGCTGTGAAAGGAGGCACAGAGGTGTTTTCCCACCCCCAAAAAACCACCCAGCTGTCATGATCTAAATGGAGGGATGAAGGATGAAGTGGGGTGGGGAAGTCAAATTCTTCCTGCTGTAGGAAAGACAAAAACCTCCCAAACAGCAAACTCCCCGGGAGTCACACTACAGCTTTGAGGAGAGACTGAAAGGAGGGGCACATTCACATTAATGCCCTTCCTTCAGCATCCCTCCATTGATTCTCGGTCCATGCCTGCATTCCCTGGATACCACAGGCTCATTAGGCTGCTGAGACCTTAAATACCTACAGCAAACTGGAGCCAAAACAAACACAAAGACCCATTTGGGATCTCTTTGTACATGTCAGGGATCTGTTGTTTTGTCCTTGCCAAGAAGCCCTTTCCTTCAGGTTTCAGGTGGCACACTGCTACGGAAGGAGATGCCCCCTATGCCCTGAGAAAGCAAGGGCTGGGAGGGAGGGCATGATGAACAAGAGGTTGTGCCACGCTGAAGGTAGTGTTCCTTAGGCTACACAAACTGGAAAAGGACGGAGCAGGCTCAAAAAACGTGGAGATGATGAACAGAGCCAACAGCAGTGTATCTTAAGTATTGCTTCTCGGCAACTCCCTTTTATAATGCTAATATCCTGTGGAAAAACTAGTGCCAAGAAATTGCTTGCATTCCACCCTGCAACAACAAACCCACAGGAGCCAACCCCACTGACCCCGTGCATTTACCCCCAGCCTTTCATGCTGTGGCTTCTGCTGCGTGCGTTCTCTTCCAGAGTCAGTCACAGCCCATCGTCCCAACTCACCTCCTGCTTGCAGCTGCTTTGTGAAATGCAGTGCCAGGCACCTGCTGGACACACCTCTGTCCTCTCTCCCCATCTGGCATGACATTCGTGCAAGGAAAAAGGATTTGGTGGAATTTCTCATCAAACGCTGGCCTCTGTGGGGTGCAGGTCTGATGCAGGGGGAGGTAATGGCCTAGGACAGCCTAGGTTAGACCTGGCCCAGATGCTGGAGGGGGAGGGAAAGCGAAGCACCTTGCCTCGGGGCTACCAGCCTCCATCCAGAAGCCTTGAGCTATCTCTGATCATTAGCTAAAGCCTGAGTTCCTTCCTGGTGAGCAATTAGCTCTAATTAACAATTAGAGGGCTTCTATTGTATTCTAGTGAACTGATGGGATGAGAGCCACTAATCACCGTCCTTATGCAGCAGCAACCCAGAAAGTTGCAGCCCTGGGGCGAACGTGTGTTTTTGAGTCCTGCCAAATGCCTTCTGCTGGCCCACAGTTCCCTTCTCCAATTAGGGTCCAGGCACAGAACAAGACGGGACATCAAGGGGCTACAGTGAAAGCTCCCTTTAAACAGCTCCACATGTCTGAGTGGAGCCATTCCTAGGCCTGAAGCTTGCTCTGAATTCAAATGAGCAAATTTCCACGCGAGGAACAGTTGCAAGCCAAACACATGAGAACAGTGCCAGTGTGATGCTTTGCACACGGGTTGGCATGGTAGCTTACCAGTGTGATGGAAAGGCGGGGAAAAAACAAGTCCTACTGAGCTGGTGTTCCAGAATAAATCTGAAAGCAATTGTTTGGGAGACAGATGAGAACATAAAGCAGAATTAAAGCACTTTTATGTTGTTTAGGCACTTCATTCCAAGGAAGATGTCCATTGACAGAACGTGGCAGGGTGCGCAGTGTTTATCAGCCCCTCGATTTACTTTGGCACCAGAGCCATAAACAAGAACAGAACAGCATTGAGTCTGTGAAGTCTAGCAGAAGTCTCTTGGCTTTGGAGGGATCCTGTAAATATTAGGACAGACGCTATCTTAAAAGGCTCGATGCCTTTGATTATGTTCCCGTGCTTAGCTTCCTCCACTTATTTTTGTCTCATCGTCTCTAATGTTGAACTGTTCTACACGTAGAGAGGGCCGTGAGTTGAAACAGCGGAGCAAGTTTCTTCTGATGGGGCCTGAACTCCAGCAGAGAAATTGGCAGCTGGGTTGGGAGCGGTAATTCCAGCCACCGGCTCTAAAGAGAAGTTATTTTCTAATGGAAAAACTTTTGTGGCTGTTTTGTGACCAAGGTCGTGGGTAAGGAAAGGTCTGTGAGGTGAGCTAATCTCTTCTAACCCAGAACACTGCCCCTTTCCAAACACCTCTCCAAACCCCAAAAGTCAACGTTTAGACATGTAGAGCCTTCACAGTGTCTGCCTCATTGATTAGGAGACAAAGTGTTCTCGGAATGTGATAGGAATTCCCCTCCCCCAAAAAATCTCTCTCTAAGACTTCAAAATGAGAGTGGAGATTGTTTCATATTCACACATACTCATATTCAGTATCAAGCAGTGTTAGGCACATAGCAGTCACACGAGATGGCGACACTTGTGTGACTCCGTGGTGGGTGTAGGACCTGTGGGCTGGATGAAGAAAGGCGTGTAGGTTGGTAGGGTGTAGGACCTGTGGGATAGGAGGAGGTAGGGACCATAGGTTGAGTTGGATAGAGCCTATAGGTTGGGACAGCCTTGTTGCTTTGGCTCTGGCAGGCTCAGTAACATTCATTTTGGACATCCCGTCCTCTGCTGCAGCCTGCATAAGCTAGGATCTGGCTTACAGCCCCTGCCCCATAGGCCACCAAATGGACACTGGATTTGCCCATGTGTACCCAAGAAGTAAGCTCCTCTCCCTCTCCATCCTCTTGCTAACGTCCTGAGCCACCACAGCTTAGCAGATCCTATTGCTCCTTGGGCTGAGGTCTGTTGCAGGGCCCAAATCATGTTCCCCTCCAGGATCATGGCAAAGTTCCCACCGATTTCAATGAGAACAAGAACCCAGCCATTGTCTGACACCTTTGATATTTTCTGTGACTAAAACAGAGCTATTTTTGTATGAGGAAGGTCAAAACAAGAGCAGGCACATGGGAGGAGGATGGACAACTTCAAAGCTCGGCTCCTGCAGGCAGGAGCCCACAGGAGCCATGTGGACAAAGCCAAAGCAGCACCAAGCAACCTCCCCTTAAACAGCATCCTGAAAGCTGCTTTTATGGTGCAAAGATCATTCTAGAAGAAGGTTTCATGAACTCTCCGGAGTGTATCAGCCACTTGGAAGTCATTTGGTCTCCTCACTTTGGTTGGCTGCCAAGCTGATCTGCATTATCTAGAGATGGTTTGGGGTATACATCTCGTTTGGTGTTTTAGCAGAGAGAACATTCCTTATAGCTATTAACTCTGTAGCTGGGATGTCAGCTTGACAAAGTATTATTTACTCTGTCCAAGAAACAATCATTAGGAACATAAGTGTGACTGAAACATCAAAAGCAGCCCTTTCCTCCATTTGCTGTTGGCATCTTGCATGCAGCGTGCTGGCAATCTGAGATTTCAAAAGAAGCCAGCAAGTTAGGATTGCAGAGGAAAGAGAATCTGTTGCTTTCGTTATTTTGTGAGAGAGATGTCAAAGAATTTTTCCCTGTGGTGTATCTATCAGTTGCAAATCACCGTGACCTTATATTTCTCCAGAGACCAAGCATCTTCCTTGGGTGAAAGTACTGCGTGTACTTGTTCAATATACAATGGTAGCAGACAACTTTACTGCCCGCAAGTCACAGTCTAGACATGACATAGGAGATGTGGTCTGCTTGGGCTTTGGTTCTGTAAGGAACATAGAAAATGAAGGCTACAGATTCCATTAAATAATATCATTCATTTTTCTGCTGATGTGTTTTAAGTTTGGGCTGAAGAATGAGAACATTTTTACTTAAGGGCACTTGCAATTTTCTGGTTTGGCTCTCTTTCCGCTCCATTAATACTTGTACTGGTTGCTAGACAGACAAAAACCTCCCAGACACTTCCAGTTTCAGCTTGGTTTAGCTGAGACCCCATTTTTTCCATCTAAAATAAAGCTTCTCAATGAAAACTTGTTGTTTCACCTACCAGCTTCTTCAGAACTAAACTCTCCTTCGATCCCCCACTTCTGCCTGCTGTCAGAAACAAGCAGCAGAGAAATGCAGTACAGCACATACATGACCCAAGGAGTCGAGCTTCTCCCATAGGATGTCTTCCCCCGCTCCATCACCCTGCACATCTTCTGCCTCGATTTCACCCCTTGCACACAGCCGCGCCTCTTGCTCCCAGTGGCATTCGCTTGGTGGTGTCCCCAGTGGCTTGCTGGTGGCAGAGCTGGTGCCAGGCTTTATAACGAGCCACAGCTAACACAGAGGCTTCACAAATCTGGTCTCCGCAGTGGGGTAAAAGGAGGAGACAGATGGAAGTTATTTATGATAATTTCCTTCCCTCTTGCCCAGGCTTCTTTTGTTATCCACCCTTCTCATATACCTCTCTCAAACTCCGTATGAAAACGCGGTTGGTGGTTTAAAGCAGTCTTCTGCATGACCTCCTGCAATGCAATAGCACTGAGATGCTATTTTCAGAGATGCTATTTTCACGTGGAGGTCAAGAGGCGCTGGGCACAAACTGGAGCACAGGAGGTTCGCTCTGCCCACCAGGCAGCACTGCTGTAAACACGCGAACATGGCAGGTACGTGATACCTCGGAGCTGCTAAAAGCCACGGACAGAAGCTGCCTCTCAGCCACGAAAGCCCATGTCCATCAGCTCAGAGTCCAAACCCACAAGGTGAATGCTGATCTGGCCCGGGGGCTGTGCAGTGCAAATGATGTGGTAGGAGCTGACAGAAGCGTGGCCCAAAAGCAGGGGCCGCGTGTCACGTGGGGCACCTTAGAAGCCCCAGGAAGATTTTCTGTACTGATGTAGGGCTTGAGGCCTCACTTCCCCACCACAGTATCCCAGCAGACTTGCCGAGTGCTGTTTACTCCAATAGGAACCACTCGCATTCCTCAGCGATTTGCAGAGCTGGGCCATGCCTTAGTTTCCTGAAAGATTCACATACTCGGCAAGGGAGGTTTAGAAGTAATTTCTTTTTTATTGCATTTTTTTTTTTCGCTTATCCTTTACCCTGCTAATAAGTGAGTACATTCCACAAGCTTGATGTCACTTAAGGGAAAAGGAACGAAGGTAGGAAATGAAAACACAATGGAAAGCAGAGCCATAGGCAGAAGTATTGCTCCGCTGCCTCATTTCTTGGCCGATTTTCCAAATGCCAGGCTCCTTTGGGATTACCTGAAACATAATTCAAGCAAATGTCTTTCAATTACACAGCTCTTGAGCAGCTAAAAGATCTCATTCACCTGAGGTCGCGGCAAGCAAAAGTGAAGGTATTATTTAATAACAAATAATAGATCCTTTTAGGAGACACAAATGCTCTATTTCTGTGTTTAATAAGAAGGGATGGAGAATTGGCGTTGGCTCTTGGTTCCAGCAGCTCAGAGCTGCTGTACTGATGTACAGACCTGGGTTCGGTGTAACCCAAAAAAAGAGGGGGTATTTGTGGGCAGCAGACTCCAGAGATTCAAGGGATGTAATACTATGGATTATTGTGTGGGTTTTTTTTCTGTGCAAACCATCCTTAGGAAAGGTTTGTACGGGACTGCATTTAGCACAGTCTTTTGTCTGCTGTGATTCTCTTCTGTTAGCTAATGAGCTGCCACAAGCTCAGGCTCAGAACAGGACTGAGAAACGAAACCAGAGAGCAGCATTCTGGTACGTCTAACTTCAAACCCACAGCGAGGTCTTCATTACTGAGAAAAATAAATTAAGCTTTCGGACATGGGTTCAACAGCACATTCAAGTGTATGCCTACATTTAAGCCTGTCTTGGCAATAAGCTATCCTAAAATGAATAAGAGGTGAAGGCTTAATTACGTTCCTGAATCAGGGGGCTCTGGCGCGGAGAACTCGAATGTTAAATGTCAGCACGAAGGCAGATTCCTACGGCTGGCTACAAATCGCTCGGATTTATAATCACTTTATACCCTGGAAACGCTGACAGCTTTAAATATAGCACCGTGGCTGTGATAAATTGTTGGCGTTTTTTTCTGGTTAGCCTTTTGTAACTAAATTTAAGGTATCCATTTCAGCATGATCCAATTATGGAAGCATAATCGGAACGGCTCCCCATGCAAGAGGCCACATCTATTTTTGTCCAGGAAGCTTAAGTCTGCATTTTTGAGCTCGTGATTTATGTCAGGCTTTAAATTAATAATAAGGCATCTCTCCACAGGCAAATATTTGTGTTGCAGGATCCGTTCAGCACAGACCCAGCAGCCAGCCGAGGCTTTCTGAATAATGAAGATTCAGTTACAGTGAGAGCACAGACACTATTTCAAACATCATCTGTTCTTGAGCAATCGTTGTCAACTCTGAGAGTCTGAAACTAATAGCACGCCAGCATAAGCTGTTGTGCCCCAAGACATGAATTCCTCGGACCAAAAAGGCCACCTATCGCCTTCACTGCCACTGCTGGTGGGCGTCTTTCCAGGGACAAAATGCAGGAGTCCTGCCTCTGGGGGCTCAAGCAGGCAGCTGAACATGCACAAACATGACCACAAATACAGACCCAAGGGAGGTGCGAAGCTGAAAGGCAGAGAGATAAATCCTCACCATGCTGTGTCTTACAAGGAACGTGAGCCTGGAGACATAGCAGGGACAGGATCGAGCTCCACGTGTCCACTGATTTACAGAGTGCACTCTCTCGTGCATCGATCAGTGGAAAATACACTGATTTCCTCTGTGCTTTGAGATCTGCTGATGGCAGAAGCTGTGTAAGAGTCACACACTGTTGTCACAACCCAAATCCAAGAAAGCTTCTGCAGTTAGTCTAATTCAGAGCAGCATGTCTTGTAGATAAGGATTTGTTCGTTTATGTATCTGGGACCATTGTGGCTTGAGCTTACACCTGGAAATGCACCTTCAGCTTTCTTCCTCTCAAGTCAGTGATACTTCCAAACAAGCAGCACCACACAGGAAGCATCCCAAGGAAGCGTGAGGAGTTACATCTTAAGCTAAGAGCAAAACTAGATGCCAAGTGATCCACACTGAAGGATAAAACCACCTGAGCACCAAACTCTTAAAAGTCATATTTCACATAGGGTTATCTCAGAGGGTCAAGTCCAAATAACTTTGCAGCTGGTAAGTAACTCAGTGCCACAAGGGCCAGACAACATCTTTCCCTGAGCTGCTCAGTAGGTCTGGATGGGGGAGAGGAGCTTTGGAGAAACACGGGCCTTTGGAGAAAAATGTGTGGTCACGTTACATGGCATCTGAACAGATGGCAAAGCTGCTCAAGGCAGGGACAGAGATCAGAAGATTAAAAGGCACAACTTTCACTGACTGATCTGCCTGATTAAATGAGCCCCACACAAGAGAAACAGCTCCCACATGCTCATCCCATTGCACCAAAGTTTGCCAGCCGCCCACATTACTCAAGGTTGGCCTGAGAGGGAGAGCAGAAGTGCACCTTGCCAAACAACACCCCTTAGCAGGGTCTGTTGCAATAGGACAAGGAGAAATGGCTTCAGACTAAAAGAGGGGAGATTTAGACTGGGTATAAGAACAAGGTTTTATATGATAAGGGTAATGAAGCACTGGCAGTGATTGTCCAGAGAGGTGGTGGATGCCCCATCCCTGCAGACACCCAAGGTCAGGCTGGACAGGGCTCTGAGCACCTGATGGAACTGTGGGTGTCCCTGTTCATTGGAGGGCAGTTGGACCAGATGGTCTTTGAGGGTCCCTTCCAGCACAAAGGATTCTGTGATTTTGTGATTCTATGAAGAAGTGTGCTTGTAGCAATGTGCTGTGCGCTGTAGGATCTGTGTGCAGACAGCAAAGCCTGGGTACGAGCCCACCAGAAGCCACAAGGGAAAGGGGCGCTCCCAAATAAAGGAGTTGGGAGATGCAGGAAGGAGACCCGCTATGACCGCAGCAGGCCCAAGCCAACGTTCACCTCTAGTCCACCTGAGCACAGGGTGAAGGTTTTAGGCAAGCACGTGAGAATGCCAGGAGCACAGCAACTGGAACAAAGCTGTGGCCAGCAGCTTTGATCACAACTACAACAAAGTTCTGCTCATATCTCCTTCAAACAGACCTCCACATCCCATAGACTGTTGGCAATACTGCAGGAGCACTGAGTTGTTCGACAGGGAAGTGGAGAAGACACTGGATACAGGCCATGCTGTGTTTGGAGTTGTGATGAGGAACATAATTTGGCTGGCAGTGCGTTGGGGGGTGATTGCTAGCTCACAGCCTGAAATGTGCCTGCTTTATACTTGTGGATAAACAGCCTTGTCCCTTTGTGTGCTGGTGCAGGTGTGTGTAACCAGATACAGCGTGCAAATCAGCTGCTTCTTTTTCAGTAACTCTCACCTGTGTTCATACAGCCCCCACAGCAATGTGTTTCTGATCCTCACCACCTTGGTGCCCCCGAGACCGTCATAGAACCATAGCATGGCTTGGGTTGGAAGGGGCCTTAAAACCCACCCAGTCCCAATCCCTGCTGTAGGCCAGACTGCCCTACATGTTAGGTAAGTCTCCAAACCCAATTCTTGCAGAGACCAGTCAGGAGAACCATGCCAAACCAGCACTGGCACTGTGCAGATGGGGCTGGAAGCCACGTGGCACCACTGAAGTTAAAGCTGGGATGCTCCAGCACCCTTTGCCCTGCTGCATCAGATCTTGCACACCTTGAAATCATCAGACCTGGAGAAAAAGAAGGCTAAAACATAGCACATCTTGGCAATAGCTCTGTTCATCACTGAGAGAGCAGGGTTAACGATCCTGCCTTGTTTGAGAGATGCATTGCAAAGGCCAGTGTAGAATGGCAAGATACAACAGAAGTATGGTGAGATATAACATGGCCAGACAGAAACAACTGGCATGAAACAGTGCCCTGATGATGTTCAGGGCAGAGTTTGGATCTTCTGTGCTAAATACAGCAGAAGGTCAGACGAGGCTAAGAAGTTACACTAAACAGAAGCCACCTGGATGCCAGACATGCTGATTTAATTTTCATGGTTCTATTCCACATAGGGCTCCATTTCATCGATGCCAGCCCCAGCCTCCCATCAATGGCAGACATTCTTATCAATAACAAAGGTTAACAATGCTTTTAATTACATCTGGAAGTTCCCCTCCATTGTCATACAGTCATAGAACCATAGAGTATCTCTAGTTGGAAGGGACCCATGAAGATCATCGAGTCAAGCTCCCGGCTCCACATTGCAGCACCCAAAAACCATGGAAGAATTCATCTGCTTTATTTCTGGTTCTCCTTTTTGATTTATTTTTTTTCTGGGAACCACCAGTGCCCCGTTAATCATTTTCTTTCAGGAATGGTAAGCAATTTATATAAGATCAGGAGAACACGAGACCTCCTGTGGTTCATTAAGGAAATCTATCCTCTGCTGTAGGGTAAGAAAAGGGGGGCTGGGCAAAGGGATCGTCAGCATGTGTAGAGATGGCAGCATGACCCTCAGGTATTCTCAGTTTGCCCTAATCAGTTAGCTATAACTCATTCCACGTTCCTTACTGCTCATTGGAATCATTAATGCAGCAGAGCCCACGGATCCTGCGACACCGTTTCGCCCTGCTGGAGACAGCCCTCCATCTGCTCACCCCACAGCAGTATGGTTTTCCTCTGTTTTTCACACTGCCTTCATTCCCGCTGCACTTCACATCTCCTACCTCCTCCGCTACGCTCATTTCTCACCCTGTCTGGTGACAAACCCAGACCCAGGATGGTTCGTATCAAGGTCAAAACCAGCCGGCAGACTTGAGAAGATGGGCAGGCGCTTGCTGCAAGACAGCCTGATGCTAGTGGGGACAGATGACAACAGCAATTTGATTTTTCCACATCAGAGACCAAAACATAGCTTTTTTTCCCTAGGTATTCCTAATTGAGGGTAGTGCTGATGATGTTTCCCCTCTCCCGCTCGTTAGCTCAGAGATTCAGAGTGTTCAGTAGCAGCAATTAGAGACCAGTTCATTCCGTGGTGTTCCCCTTACTTCTCTGTGAAAAGTCATGTTAAACAGCTCAGTGTGATTCTTTCCTTTCCTTCAGGATGAACGGAGGGCTTCTCGCCTCTACTCAGAGGCTGAATGCAGCAGGGCTGAAAGAATATACCCAGACAAGCTACAAACTTTGCAAGGCTGGTATTAAAAAGTAAAGACAGAGATACCTCAAGGCACCAAAGAGCCCGCAGCTCCCTCACCATGGAACACAGGCAGCACTGGTGCAGAGTCCTGCTCTGATTCTCAAGAAGCTCCTTTATTCCCTCCTCACCAGCAGGCTCTGCAACTATTTGCCCTCGGGTCTGCCCAGCTCCAGGCACGCAGCCTTTGTTTTATCTCCTCTCAGATCTGTCTGTGCGAGGCGTGAAATGAGCCATGGCAGCAGGGACAACTGTTGCAGAAGTCCCTTGGCTGCACTCGGAAACCCAAGTCTTCAGGAAGCATTTGCACAGCTCTGGTGGCTTTTTCTTTTCCCATCCACACAGGGGTTGCTCTCCCCTCCATCCTTTTTCACCGGCTTTCCCATCCTTCCAGCATTAATGGGGAAAATGGCACAGGCATCAAGCTGCTTTCCCTGTTAGCCAGTGGTGCCACGATGTGCAGCACCTCCATGGGAAGCACTGTCCCTCCCAGGAACCACCCAACCGCCACTGTGTGCTTTGAGTTCCCTCCAGGACCAAAGATGGAAGGAACAGTGGATGCAAGTGGGATCCAGCTGGGCTATCTGACATGAATGTAGTGAACGTTCACCACCGAGAGTGCTATTCAAAGAAGGAAAAAACCCACAGAATCACTTATATTCCAAGATTCCCGTTGTTAACTAATTGCAGCATCGAGATTAGGATGTCAGCTCATTTTGGAATAACGTCTGTCCCCAAGGGCCTTCCAAACTATGCTATGCTGTATAGCAGCAACCATAGTACTCCAGCAAATCTAACTACGACAAAAGCCCTGCTTTCCCAGCATCTGGACAGGAGGGGAAAAAATAGCAGAAGAAGCAATCAGTGCAGAGTTTATTTTAATAAACGCTTGCAAGTTAAATAATCTCAGCTCTGATTAGCAATGGAGATTGAAAAATGTAAATATTTACCAGAACGTCTTCAATATCCTCGTGGAGTCAGAAGGCCAACTTCTGCACGCAGCCTGTCGGTGCTGCTTGCTGTTGTAAACTCCGGGCTTCCAGCACTTGCAGACTGCTTCAAAATTAGGCAAGGAGGCTTAAGTATAATTATGCTCATTACAAAGCCAAAGCGTTAAAGCTTTATTTGCTTTCTTTTCCAAGCCTCAGGTTTCTGTACTTCCTTGCCTCCCAATTAGCTGCTGCCTTTGATTCTCCTTCACTTCAGCGGTATTTCATTGCAGCTCAGCGTGTTTACTCACCTGCCTGCCGCTCACCTGCCCTCCTGGTCTGAGAGGGCAGCAGGGGTGAAGATGGGTCCTTGGTATCCACCTCATGCACACAACGCATCCTCACCACCTGACTCCACCGAGATCTTCAGGTCTTGCCAGCCTTCCTCTAGCAAGCGGCGTGGCCAGCTCTGCAGGGACAGAATGTCTATCCCGATGGGCTGGGTCCTGTCTTACCCTTGGGAATAAGATTATACCCCAAAACACGTCCTCCTCTGCAGGCTAAAGAAGCCCATCTCCCTCAGCCTGTTTCCATAAGAGAGATGCTCCAACCCTCTGACCATCCTCGTGGTCTCCCCGGACCTGCTCCAACAGCTCCATGTCCTTCCTGAGGGTCTCACGAGAGTGGAGCAGGAGGGGATAACTACCTCCCTGACCACACTGCTTTGGGGCAGCCTAGGGTATGGTTGTCTTTCCAGGCTGTAAGCACATACTGCTGGCTCATGTCAGCCTTTTCACCCATCAAGATCCCCAAGTCCTTCTCCACAAGAGTGCTCTCAGTCCACTGTGAGCTTCAGAATCATACAGCCCTGTATGCATGGCTGCGTGGCATTTCCCAAGTGCAAGCAGGCTCTGAACTTCAAGGTGTTGAGCATCAGGCCTCCCTCAAACACACCTTGTGTTTATGCAGAGGTTAAACCACTCGCTGACATGCTCTTTACTAAGCAGGGAGCTGTTTGGCAGGCTGTGAGCTGTGGTGCTGGGTGAGAAGCAGCCTACCTGGCCATCGCAGTGCCCCACCAGGAAGCAGGCAGGGAAAGCTTGGCAGAGCTTGGATTCTAACCCAAGTCCAAACAAGACACTCGGCAACACTGTCTCCTTCTCATGCCTCCAGCGGAGGGGAAATCCTTGCTTTTTGGGGCATGGGGCAGCAGTGGAGGGTGCTCAGTGAGACACAGGTCTTCAGCTGTATTTTGGCATCTCTTAGCTCATACAAATTAGCAACGCTGGGAGTTATACTGGATTCAGATAGAATTAAAGCCATTCCTATCAAGCCCTTAAAAGCCACCAGGTTGTTGTGATTTAGGAGGCAAAAACTACCTCACTTGCAAGTTAAATGATAGCACTATACATCTTGCTCTAGAAGCTCCCATCGACTCCTTGAGCAACACCTACAAAGACCAAGGCTGGCAGAGCTTAAAGGAAAGAGGACGAATAAAAGCCTCTTGCTGGCATCCTTAATGCATCCAAAAAAGTCCTGCAAGACTCCTTTAAAAGGAAAAAAGTCTGTTTCAAATTGAGATTAGCTCATTTCAATGCAAGCAAAATATTCAGCGCTCTCTGAAGAGGGCACACACTAAAAGTTGATGCTGTCACTACTAAAGCGGTGTTTTTAGTGTCAGAAATCTTGACCTGAGAAACAGAAATCTGAGCCAAGTGGGATTTTTGACCTGCTCTATTGTTGGACCCCTTTCCAATTAAAGTCTTGGGCTGAGTTTCACAGCAAGCCAGCCATTTGGTTTGGCAGGCACACTAGGGCCAGACCTGGCTTTTAAGTAACGTTGAGCCATTAAAAAGAAAATACACAGCACAATACAACAAAACCAGCTGTTGTTGAACGGCAGTCAAGAGGGACAATGAGTCTTCTCATGTTAGGAAGAATTAGCAAGGCTTTCCTTCCCACTGAGCCAATATAAGGAAGGGAAAGGCTCAGTACAGGGCTGGCAACGCCAACGCTCAGTGTAAACAGAGGTGAGCCTGGAAAGTTGTCTCTGGGCTGAGCTCTCAAACAATGGGGCCCAAAGGGAAATGGAAAAGCAAATATTAGTGTTTTGCCATTCACATGGCCTCAGAGAAAACAGAACAATTCCTTCATTTGGACAACACCTTGATGTCTTCCTCCTCCTCCCCTCTTACTCTGAAATGCCATCTTAGGACTCACGATTTCTTTGGATTAAGCAAGCAATTGTTGAAGGCTGCCTGCTGCCCATTGAGTATTGCTGCCTGCTTTTCCTATGCCAGAGGAAAGGAGCGCATACCTATAACATATTCCCCCAACTCAAAGTCATGCTCTTCCCATGAAGCAAAAATAAGAAGCAAATGAGGATCCCTTTGACCTTGCCAAGAGAGCAGGGCATGCACCAAGGCTCCAAGAGACTCATGCAGAGAAAAGTGCCTCTTCTTGGCTTGACCAACAGCACCTGGATGGATTTGTCATCGAGGCAGGAGAAAGCAATTGCAATGGAAGTAAAACCAGGCTCCTCCAGCCCCTCTCTGTGTAGGGGCACTCATTAGGTTGTTTTTTTTTTTTCCCTGTTATCGCAGTACTGCGTAAAATGCACTGAGGTACAGCTGGGCTCTTATCCTGGAGTAATTGTTCACCAAGACCAAGCAGGAGAGGAGCAGAGAGCCCTTGTGCTTGGCCATTTGATAGAGGAGGTTGTCATGGAAACGGCTGCGTAATTAAAGCCTCCCTCCCCACTCTAATGTGTTCTGGAGGAGATGGGCTGCATCATGTGGGATTTTTCTGTTGTTGCTGCACTTAATAAGCAAGTCCTCAGTTTCCTCTTGAAATCGGGCTGTTTCAGCAATATGCATCTCAGAAAAGACGGGGCACTGCTAATCGCCTCCTGTCTTCAAACGGGAGCATTCGCACATTGCTGATCAGCAGCCACGGCTGTCCTTCAGTCTGTCTGCTACACAGCAGCACCAAGGACGGCTGCCTGCGGCCTCCTGCAAGGAAACCCTACCTGTGCTGAGTTCAAGGAACATCAGGAGCCCAATCAGGACAGGCAGAGTGCGGCCATACCATCCCACACCGCATCCTTGCTAAGCCAGTGCTTAGTTGCGTGCTTACAGCACTGAGTCCAGCAGCACAGCACAGCAATAATTTTTAACCTAGGAAAATCAGAGGAATATACTGAAAAGTCTCGGCAGCAGAGTTTCCCCTGCGTAGCAGCCAATAAATCATGCTGCACTCTAATGCAGCAGCTTCATTAAATTTTACCACTTTGATGTTATCTCGCTGGTTGAGATGCAGGGAAGTCTGGGAAAACACATGATACTTTGAGGGGAAAACATTTGTTTTGTTCATTAGTATGCATTAAAGCCTGGCTGCCTGGGAGCTAGTCATCGCACCGTAAATAAAGCAGCTCTGATTTCAGGTGAGAAGCAAGAGCAATATCCATCTGAGCAGGTGGGGTTAGCCATAGGCCATCCCCAAGCTCAGGTTTTTGCAGAGGCCTCCAGCAACAGCCCCCCATCACTGACCACGGGTAGACAGTCCTCTTTCTGAGGAGTGAATTGAGCTGCTTTGGTCCTGCTGTTATGGGAACAGGAAAGGGCAGAGCAGTGTGAAGCAGTAAAGGTGTGCGGCTGGATCATATGCAAGGAGAAGTTACACCTTTGTACAGTGGAAGAAAAGACTGCAAACAGAGCAAAAGGGAAACTCTTTCAACTGAGAAAACGCATAATTTTTAGCTGACCAACAGAAAGGAGCTCTCTTGTTCTGCTTGAGCAGGCAGGCAGTATGGGGATGGTTCTTGCAAGAAGTAGGAAAAGGCCAAAGAGAGAGACACCACTAAGACACCAAATCCTTAACAAACTGTCACACTGCAGTGGGACGTCCTGGTCTAGACCAGCCTGACCTGACCCTACACAGCAAGTGTCCCCCATGCTACTTGTTACCAACAAGATCCTGCAGTGATGGGGAGTGACATCCTAGAGACAGAGCTGCACTGTGAGCTGGTGTATGCAGTGAGGACACAAGGCACGGGGCATGTGGCCCTCTGAGTGGCTGCGGGTGAGCTGGGGAGGGTCACAGGTGATCTCTTCCCCACTGAACACTGTGCTCAGCTTTAACGCATCTCCTGTGTTTCCAGGAAGCGTGGAGATACTCTGGGATGTGCTTGTTCCGCGATAGGTGCATCTCATCATTGCAAAATGCTGCACAGTGCTTCCATTATTAAGGAGAAAAAAAGCAGGCCAATCGTGGTTTCCCCCTCTTTACATAACAACTTATTTTACAGCCCAGTTTCCAGCAGCAGGTGCAGCTCCCATCGGGCTTATATAATCCCGCTCCTAGAAAACAAAAGAAAATCAAACCCAAACAACAACACGGTATAAAGAACGTTATGAGATTGCACCATCAAGCGTTCAGATATTAAACTGTGCTGGGACACAGCGTGCCTCAGGCAGCCTCGTGCTGGGAGCCCAGCACCCCACGGGAGCTCTGAGGAGTGGCAGGAGGAGTGGGTAAGAAGAAGTAACAGCAAAATAAGCTTTTGGAAACTCATTTCATACAGACTCACCCAATGGTGCAGCTTCGTCTCTGATGTGATTTATATTGGCATGGAACTCACCCCAGCAATAAAATAGGGTTTTTGTCTTTTTTTTTTTTCTCCTTTAATTATTAAAGAGGGCTCGGGCTTGGAAGATTTCTAATTAACACAGACAGCAGCAAATGGAGGTTTCACTTCTCAGCCTCGTGGGAGAAATGTGATGGCTGTAAGAAGGCCGCGCTTGCCTATCTGGGGAAAGTTTGGATGCAGACACACAGTCCTTACTCTCTCTAAATGTGGTATGCAAGAGGAATACGGCTCATTTAACTGCACTGCACTCTTCCTCATCTGCTCTGCAGGAAGACTGTCCCAGAGACTTTGCCCCTTGCAGAGAGCTCTCCCAAAGCTCAGATCAATTAAAGGCTTCAAAGAGCCCCAGCTCTCCATCAGCCAAACGAGCCAAAAGCTGCCCAAGGGTTAAAGTCATGAGCAGGGAGAGAAAGATGGAAAAGGGCAATGACTTGGGAACCCCATCTTCAAAGGTCCCAGCACAACAAGTGAGTTCTAGATCTCAGCTTCCTTCCAAACACAGCGAGAAACAAGCCAGAGGTGTCTTTGAAATATATGCACATAAACATATACAGACTATCAGTAGATGACCTGATTTTGGCAGTGAGGGCTGGGCACCTGCATCCTGATGACCTCTGTTGAATCCCCTTAAACCACAGGAGAATGGTGGACTTACAGACCCCGAGCTCCTGGCCTGTAGCTCTGAGAGGCTCCATCCCAACATCCAGCTGCTGAGCACAGCAAGAAGTTAAGGTCAGCATGAATATACAATCAACTAAACGCTGCTAAAATTGCATTCGTATAGCTCAGGCCTCTCCTCCTCACCAGCAATAAGAATCACAGAATTGTAGCACGGGAACCGGTGATGTATTTGGGGAAAAATAATTAAAAAGGCAAACAAACAACAACAAAAAAAGCAGATGAATGAGAAATGAGAAACAAAATTGATAGATTTAAACCACTGACTCAAATCGTAAAGGGAAACAGTGAATAGGAACCTGTAATGTAAATCATCTCTTTTGACAATAAGGCTAGAAAGATACCATATATCTTCCTAGCCGACTTCCATTACCCTCACAGATTAATATTTGTCTAAAATCAAAAAACCTATTGTGATTTCTCTACCCCAGAAGCTGCTTTGCAATTTCAGCTTCTGTACCCATACAAAACAATTGCTGCAAACCGATGCCTTATCTTTTCCCTTTTTCACGCGATCCATTTCAGTGCTCTCAGTTATCCCCCTCAAATCCTAAATCACCACCTCTTCTTCCCCAGAGGCACATTCGTTTTATGTTTTGCTTTCCCTGCTGATGGAAGCTGCTGTGAATTGGTGCTGGCGGCGTGCAAGGGCACAGGAATGCAGCCTCCGAAACGGCTGGCTGAGCGTGTGCCCTCCTGCAAATATGTCCTCATATCCGCCTATTTTACAGGTCACCAATGCTCACCAGCAGCAGTGAGAGATCATGCTGGTAGATGGCCCAGCTACAGCTCCGTCGTGGGACAGAAGAAGCAGGGGGTTCCTGAGCAGTCAGCTGGCAAATGGAAGCATAGCCATTATTTCTATGGGGAAGAGCCGCTGGCACCACTTTGGATGGGTGCATGGGACTGGCCAAGGAGGGCAGGGGGTCTTTGTCACCTCTCTGCAAGGCAAATAGGACTTGACTGTTCCGTGGAGATGCTTGGGTAAGACTTGAAATTGCATCGTGATCATAGAATCATAGAATTGATTGAGTTGGAAAGGACCTTTAAAGGTCATCCAGTCCAGCTCCCCTGCAATGAACAGGGACACCCACAGCTCCATCAGGTGCTCAGAGCCCCGTCCAGCCTGAGCTTGGGTGTCTGCAGGGACGGGGCATCAACCACATCTCTGGGCAACCTGTGTCTTACCATCCTGTAAAGAACTTCTTCCTTAGATCATGTCTAAATCTTCCCTCTTTTACTCTGAAGCCATTTCCCCTTGTCCTGTCACAACAGACCCTGCTAAAGAGTCTGCCTCCTTCCTTCTTACATCTCCCTTTACATACCAAAAGGCCACTCTCAGGTCTCCCCGCAGCCTTCTCTTCTCCATGCTGAACAGCACCCTCAGCATGTCCTCACAGGGAAAGTGTTCCATCCCTTGGAGCATTTTTGTGGCCCTTCTCTGGACGTGCTCCAACAGGTCCATGTCTCTTCTGTACTGAGGACCCCACATCTGGATGCAGTACTCCAGCTGAGGGCTCACAGTGCAGAACAGAGGGGCAGATCCCCTCCCTCACCCTGCTGGCCGCAGTGCTTTGGATGCACCCCAGCATACGGTTGGCTTTGGGCTGCAAGGGCACACTGCTGGCTCATGTCCAGCTGCCACCCGCCACCACCCCGAGGTCCTTTTTGGCAGGGCCGTGCTCCACTCGTGCATCCTCCAGCTTGCACTGATAGTGGAGCTTGCCATGACCCAGGTGCAAGACCTCGCTCTTGGAATTGTTGAACCTCATGGGGTTCCCCTGGACCCACTGCTCAAGCCTGTCTAGGTCTCTCTGATTGATGATTTTATGCCAGTATGGAATGGAATTTGCCCCATTTTCTGTCACCTTCACAGAACGCTATGTCCCAGCTCCCCCCTCTGCTCCCTGCAGTGCAGCTCCTGTCCCTTCCAAAATCCCCCTTGGGATCACGCCAGAAGTGTGAGTGGTCCCAGGCACAGAGGCCCCAAGTTCCCGCAAAGACACAAGTGAAAACGGAGCCTTTGGAAACCTTGGCAGCTCTACAAAGCACATCCAGGACTGATGATGAGGTGGCGCTTTTTAATGCTTTTAAAACAGCAGTTTGAGACTCGGCTGCGTGGCAGACCTTGGCCAAAAGTTATTCACATGAGCAAGCAGGTCGCAGGAAAAGCATTTTTAAAGAGAAATATATTTTAGGGGGGTATTTCCCCCCAGGCATTCCTGCTATTTCCTGATTGTAGCAGCTGAGTCACAGCCGGCTCCGAGAGAGTTCAGGAGAAAATTACTAACCAGCTTTGGTGTCACTGATGACCTCTACTGAAAATCAGAGCTGAAGTTCTGCGCTTTGGGATGAGCAGAGAGAATTTGTCGAAGATCTGAAAGCTGGGCCGAGATTAATGGGAATTAAGAGCGAAGGTGCTGAGAGAGGGTTGGAAAGTGAGAGGAGGTTGGAAGAAGGACGGTGTGTTTCCATCTTGTCTGAAAAGGGACAAAAAAAAACCCCCACCGCTTTTCTGTTTGTCACAGAAACTTGAAACGTGTCCTTCCCTTTGCCCAGGCAGAAGGAGAAGGCAAATTGAGAAAAGCAAAAGGTAAAACCACCGACCCCAAAACACCATCATTGCCCGAGCAGCAGCCTGGGGTCTTGGAAGAGCTGGGGCTGGGTGATGGTCTGCCAGAGGGGGTATTTATCTATAAGCAGATATCATCACGCCACAGCCCCCCCTCACCCCACAAGCAGGCTCAGCCTCTGGTCCCAGTCTCACCAGTTTCTGGGATGGACACCCATGGCCAAAGCCCCACTGCGGATTGGGACTGAGTGATCTTTAAGGTCCTTTCCAACCCAAGCTGTGCTGTGACTCTGTGAAGCAGCAGAAAGAGAAGGGGAACACTCATTATTTTTCCTCCCAGACTAGGCTCAGTGCCAGCCCTGCTGCTGGTATAAACAGTGGAGCGTGATGACAGGGTCATTTTTAAAGGAGAACAAATCACTGGGCTGCTTCTCTGAGCTTCTTTCCTCCAGTTTAAGCGATGCTAACGAGGGAGGTCAGTCTGCTTCCATTTGTCCCCTCGACACAAGCCGGGACATTTCTCTCTTTTGACAAGCAAACTCCTAAGGCAGACTTTTACTTTTAAAGCTGCACGGATACTGCGGTCCTTTCTGAGGAGGAAAATACTTCCAGAGGCTGCAGTGGGCATGGCAGCACATTCTCGTGCCCCAAAAGATTGCAAGATATAGCTTAAAGCAAAAGGCTCCTATGGCAAAGGAGCAGAGGACAAAAGTAGACTGGAAAAAAAGCCTGCTAGTCCCCAGGACTCCACAAGCTGGCCTGTAGGCTGTAACATTGTGAGGGTCACAATAAAACTGCAAGAGTTGGCACCTCCCAGCCCAGCACTGTGCTGGGAGCTCAGTTCCTGCTGCTGAGCACCTACGCTTGCGGGAAGGTGTCCCAGTCGTTGCCCACGTGCAGAACTCAATACTGCAACAGGGCAAAGAGGGGATGCTGGCAGGATCTTCGTGCAGGGACTGACATCTTCCCAAAGGGCATGTCAGAGACGGTGACTCAGTGTGATGTTGTCTTTGGAGCCCTGATCTCATATTCCAGTCCTCTTACATCCGCGGACCCATGCAGGAAACACTCCCATTTCCAGATGAGCAGATGCCACAAGCCAGATCATAGAACCACAGAATGAGAGAATCAGAGAATCATTCAGGTTGGAAAAGACCTTGAAGATCATCCAGTCCAACCAGCAAGCCACCCCCACCAAGCCCACTGACCACGTCCCTCAGTGCCCCCTCTCCATGTCACTTGAACACCTCCAGGGACGGTGGCTCCACCACTTCCCTGGGCAGCCTGTTCTTGGGACAGCTGGAAGTGGCTCAGGAGCTCCCATCCTCACAGCAGCAAATCTGGGCTCTCATCTCCCTCCTAATGGGCGATTCAGATGTGCTCTTTTGAAGGACTGAGCTTTTGGGTTTGTTCCTTTGCCTTTTATCAGGGGGAAGATGTTGCCTCCGATACACAGACTGGATGCTTCCAGATAGGAATCAAATGAAGCTACCAGGAGGAGGTGGTGCCTCGAGATTCAGCTCCTCAAGGAAGGAGGTGGTGGATGCTGGGCTCAGAGGGGGGCTGGAAACTCCAGGAGCTAAAAAACAGCTAGGAGAGCAAGAGCGCTTGGGAGCCATACCACCCATTCCTGCCACCATCTTACTGCCATCGTGATGTGTCTCTATGCATGGAATATCCACCAAAAAGGTAAAAGCCTTTCCAGATTGCTCTATTAAAAATGATGGCTCCAGGTAGGTGTTTACAGAGGGGATGAAAATAAACAGCATGCCATGGGAAAGCGTGCCAAGCAACATTTTCAGGAGAAGTATATCAGGCAATGGGCATACCAGAGCCTTCAGGTGGTTGCCTCCAGGTGCATCTGCTGTGGCCACACAGGCAGGGATTTCTCCCACAATCAAGCGCAATGCTGTGCAAAATGGCTTTTGTCACCCATGGAAAACTTGATTAGAAAAGAGCAGTCGCTTCTGTTTATCTTCGCAGGGCGATATGATGTTTGTCAGGTGAAGTGAGAGGGACAGCCTGGAAAATGAGAGCCAGACCCATCAGGCACCACCGCCTCCTCCTCCTCATCTAAACCTCTCCTCCACGGTTCATAAACCTCTTGCGAGGATCCACAAAGAATCATCTCTCCCAAGGTTTAGACCCTACAGGAGAATGCAAAACACCGAAAGGAAGGAATATATAAAACACTCAAGAAATAAAGCAAGAAACAGCGGCGACACCATCTGCGCCTCCAAATATTCATCTTTGGCAAGGGAGCCAAAAGAAACCTGACACAACCCTGAATACTCCGGTGCATTCCCACCAGGTGAATGGGCTCCGTGCTCCTGACACTAATGAATTAATCTTCTCAATCTAAATTCCTGCTTCTGCATCCCCAAACTACTCAAGGAGGACTTGAATGAGACCTGAATACGTTAAGAGGGGAAGCTGGATTTCTTTCGAGGATCATTGAGTAGCGGCAGTGTTCTGTCCTCGTGGTCTGAATGGGGAAAATAAATAGTGATCGGGAGCTCTGGGAGCAGCCGTGCCCTCCCTGCAAGGCAGTGGCGAGCCGGGGCGAGCTGTCACCGTGCGGGGACAGCAGGGGACCGACCCGAGCCGGCAGCGTGCCCATGCAGTAGGCAAACGCTTCCCCCTAGCGACACAAGAGCACAAGAGCAAGAGCCTCGCCAAGCTAGAATTGACGGCAAGCACGGGCTGATGAGTTCTCAGCGCTGTTCAGGGCATGGCTTTTTTGTTGGTGGTGGTGTTTCTTTACACGAATGCTGGCCCTAAGTCTTGACGAATCAGGCAAAGGGGACACTGAAATGCAAATATCCCTGCTGCCCCCTGCTTCATGATGCTGTGCTCGGAGGACTGCGCTCAAACTGAAAAGGAGGCGGAGGGAATACGGTTGGGTCCTCTTCTGGGAAGTCTGGGCTGGATAAACTCTGCAGTCGGCCCCAAGAAACAGCCTCCTGACCGTGGAAAGAGAAAAGGAGAACATTAAAGCTCATTCCTCTCCCTTTCCTGCAGCCCACCCTGCCTGCTCGTCATGCCTGGGGACAGCCACGATGAGGTGGAGACGGATGGGGATGTGACAGCTTCGCACCAGCACAAATGTGCAAATGCCACGGGCAAAACGCAGCTTGGGCTGGGTGGGAGATGGAAGTCGTTGCTGGCAGGAAAATGCTGTCAGCTGGGTGAAGGAGGAGCTGACAAAGCCTAACACGATAGTTTTTGCAGTTGCTTGCTCCCAGCTTACCTCCCTTCCCCTCCATGGCAAGTCCTCTGCTCTTTGCTGCTCACATCCTTGCTGATTTACACCCGTGTCAGGGAGGCTCACAGGCAGAAAGCTGCCACTTGCTCAGCAGCAACCAAGCACCCCGCTAGTCAGCCTGCATTGCTTGGCTTTTCTACTCGGTGCACCAGCTTTCTGGTTTTACAGGTTGAAAGCGTGAGTGCAAGTGCCCGGGAATCAAGTTGCACACTAAATAGGTGCAGCGTGGAAATGCATGATTTCTGAATGTGCGCTCAGGTTAGACCCAAAATCCGATGCCTGATGATAAGGGACGGAGATTAGGGTGGAACCAGAGGGGACAGACAGCACATTGCCAAGTGACAGTCCTTAATGACACCGGGTCCCCTGGGCCCCCAAAATCCTAATGCGAGTTTTGTCACTGGGCCATCACCAGGTGGCTCTAAAAGCAGCTTGTGTCAGTCCCTGAGTAGAGCTGAACCTTCCGTGGGTGGTTAATTCAGGTCGCTCTGATTTTGCAGGCAGGTTAGGGCTTTGGGTTTCCGAAAAGCAGGACAGAGGCTCATGCCGTCTGCAGTTATCCCTCTCAACCAAAGGAGAATTCCAATCTCAAAGGAGAATTCATGCAGGGGATGCAATGACTTCAAAGTCCTTCTGTTGCCAGTATCCACAGGGGGCTTGATCCAAGCATGTGCCCCAGGGGCTGTCATCCTCCTTAGGAAAACAACACAGTATGAAGAGAAAATAAATCCTAAAGGATGCAGTCAGAGGAGTTTGCCCGGGGGTAGGTAATCCAGTGTGAGAAGAGGTAAAAGCTCGTGTATTTTAAGTGACCCAGCTCTTCACCCACTTCTCCAACCAGCCAGAGCTCAGTTTAGTGACTATAAAAGGCCATAGGAGGGCAGCTTTTAGCTCAGATTCCTTCCCCGACCCAGCTTTCAGATGTGCTGGCCGGGGAAATGTGCTGTCAGGACCAGGATGCCCGTGGTGCCAGCCCTGTTTTCTTCCCACCGCCAGCCTTGAAAAGGGAATATGTGGCTCCAGCCCCAGCTCTACACTTCATTACACTACCCAGACCACACTGAACTGAATTATGGCTTTGTTGCATCAAATTGCTTCTTGTATCAGCAGGCAGGTGATGTCCGTAGCAATGTGAAATTGTATCGGCAAGGTATCGATGTCCATTCACTGCTGTGCTTGGAAGGTGCTAAACAGAGCACTAAACAGAGGGCTGGAGCACTTCTCCTATGAAGGCAGGCTGAGGAAGCTGGGCTCGTTGAACCTGGAGAAGAGAAGGCTCTGGGGAGACCCCATTGCAGCCTTCCAGTACTTGGAGGGAGCTTACAAGCAGGAGGTGAGCAGTTTGATAGTGGTAAGGCAAGGGGGAATGGCTTTAAACTAAAAGGGGGGAGATTTACCTTAATGTTAGGAAGAAATATTTTACTCAGAGGGCAGTGAGGCTGCCCAGACAGGTTGTGGGTGCCCCATTTCTGGAGGTGTTCAAGGCCAGGCTGGAAGGTATCCTGGGCAGCCTCATCTGCTGGGGGGCAACACTGCCTGTGGCGTGGGGGTTGTAACTTGATGATCTTTAAAGTTCCTTCCAGCTCGAGCCATTCTATGATTCTATGATTCTGTGACCTCCTTCATGATCCTGGTGCATTTTATCTGTAACCAAGCTATAGCTGGCTGAAGTAGCCATAAACTGTACAACAGTAAAACACAGGTGAATGAGCTCAGAACAGGATTTTCCCCTCTAATGGCTAAGCAGCTCCTTTAAAGAAGAAAAGAAAAGGGGATGGAGAACAGGAGCAAATAAAGCGCTCTCATATTCCTGGGGGCTAAGCAGAAACGTGTGGTGCAAATCACACAAGGAGGCAACGTGAGATGCTGGGGCACCATCGGAGAGCACGGGGTGATTCATGAGCCCTAATTCCCCCTGCTTCACTGGGGGAAAGCCCAGGAAACCGGAGCCTGTGATCCATGCTGATCTCTGAACACTGCTAATGGCATTAGGATGCTGCTGAAGGCAGAGGTATTTTTCCCTCTAATTTTCCCCTGGCTGCACCAAATGTCTTGGGGTAAGTGAAACCAGCATGGTTTCGGTCTGTCTTCCACCTCTGTCCGCAGGATGTTTGTGAGCATAAAAGCAGTTGTCAAAGAAGTTATTTACCCAGCTGGAAGCGAGGGCAGGGCAAAGGGGAATTCCCCTCCAGGCATTGCTTGTGCAAAGCAGGGGGGCTGGAGACAGGGCAGAGATACACATCATCCCAGCACTGCATGGGGAAGGATGTGATATCCCTCCCTCCAAGAGGAGATCATAGAATCATAGGATCATAGAGTTTGGAAAAGATCACTAAGATCCCCAAGTCCAACTGTCAGTACATCCCCACTGTGCCCACTGACCACGTCCCTCAGTGCCACCTCTCCAATGCTCTGGAACACCTCCAGGGACGGTGACTCCACCACATCCCTGGGCAGCCTGTGCCACTGCATCATCCTTCTTCTGGGAAGAAATTGTTCCTAATATCCAACCTGAACCTCCCCTGGCACAACTTATGGCCATTACTTCTTGTCCTGTTGTTGTTACCTGGGAGAAGAGGCCAAGCCCCACCTCGCTACAACCTTTCAGGGGGACGTAGAGATCCCTCCATGGTGGCCTCTCATTTGGGGCCAGGGGAGATGAGCAGCAGCCCCAGCACCGGCTCTCTTTCCTGCAACATGGGATGCCAGCAGCACTACAGGCTTTTATGGCCATCTGGTCAACCTAGGGCCAGTTCAAGCCTTTGTGTCTAGCCAGCCATGACAGGGATGGCTGCATGGGTGAACAGGCCCCCAGCACGGATCTCTGCCTCCAAAGGGGCTCCCATGGCTTTGGGGATTCACCAGGGCCTGACATTGGTTTGAGAAACTGCTGCTGGGCTCAGGCTCCCCTCCTTTCCTGCAAGATGAGGTAGATCTGCTGTTACCCGGGAAGCCCTCCAGCAGCCCGAGGTTGAGAGGTGCTCAGAAGTGAAGAACCAGCTAATTACTCTTGCTAGAAATGTCCCTGTCACTCTTGCCAGATAATTAGTCCTGCTAGAAATGCCCCTGACACCCTGCTGAGGGCAGTGGGCGACTTATGTGGCGTCCCTGATACAGCAGATAAAACCAGAGACAGCTGAATCCTCAGCCCCCACAATACCTCTGTGTTTAAAGGAAGGCATCCTACTTTTCTCACCTTCGGCACATCAGATTTTATTCCCTGCAGCTCAGGCATCCAAGCAGGCAGTGCAGCCAAATCACACCTTAGATGTGTCCAGGAAACACAGGCTTTGGCTTTGCTTGATCCAGCATGAGTCTGGTGCCAGCTTCCCCTCCTGGTGTGTTCAGCCGCAGCATTAGGACCCAGTACTCATGCAAAAAAAATGACGTCTGTCACCTCAGCAAATCGCAGGAACAAAAGCACAGAGTGCTCTTCTTTTGCCTTTGCTTGCTCAAGTCTGGCAAATGTTCTGTTCCTCCTGCAGAATTTCAGGATTGGAGGAAAAGTGACAGGCACGGTTAGGGCTGCGATACAGGCACGGTTAGGGCTGCGATACAGGCACAGCACAAAGAGAAGAGTCATCTTTGGTGAAAATCCCAGCCTCACCCGTCAGAAAGCATTCGTGCTCACCTGCCTTTGCTCCGCCCTGCAAGGCTGTACTTGGTATGAGTGAGTTTGCAGGGGATACTTCTGGGCAGGCTCACACTGAGGAGGCTCCTTTTATCCAGCAAGCAGGCGAGCTGCCGCATTCTGCTTCAGGATGCTGAGAAGGCTCTTTGCAAAGCTTCGTAGTTGGGAATTCATGGAGAAGAAAAAAAAAAACAAACAACGCAGCAAAGTCCGTAATACGCACCTGCCCTGCTCTTGCATTCCTCCAAGGGGCTCCACTGCTGGCTGCTTACAGGCACACGAAGCGTGGCTGGATGGGTTTTGTGCTGCTTTGCTAAGCAGTTTTCACATGAACTCTTTTGAAAGAATATATACGTATATACATTTGTTTTAAATTTCCTGAAGGTTAGGCTTTAAAGTTGGCTTTAAGCCAGTCCTTGGAGGACTTTGCTTGGCCTCAAGAGAGGCATCTGAGGTCATGACGTGGAGCTGAGCTGCTGAGCTGCAGATGAACGGATTATTTCTCATTCCTGTATTAGGAGCACTTGTGGATTCGGACGTTCCTCCATTATCGTGCTGCTTTTATCCGTGCCTCCCTCCAGCCCTCCGCTCATCCCCAGGACTGTGCTGAGCCACAAGGCCTCCTTGGCCCCAAATGTTTGCACAGGGTTGAACTCATGTTCAGTCTTTCATGATCCTGCGTTACCTGGCCTCGTTATCCAGGTCGGGCTGCTGCTGAGCCTCAACAGGTCCTCAGGAAGGAAGGGAGCGTGGATGAAAACAGAAAGGCACAAGATAAGGTTGCTGAACAGGACAGGTGCAGGTGCACCATCCCCAGAAAGCTTCCCAAGGGCTGTCAGTGCTCACTAACAGGGATGAGACTTCCTACAACACATTCTTCATCCGGGAGAGCCGCAGCTCTGGCAGAGCTCACTTTAGGATCACTGGCAGGAGGTGGGAGGTCCCCCTAAGCCAGCTGGAGGTGCCTCGTCTGGCCATGAGCTATTTGAGGGCTGGCTGCCACAGTTCTGGCTCTCGGCGCATTCTTCAAGCGGTTCCCACAGCCCAAGCATTAGTCACAGGGATGCTATTAATTAGCTTCGGAGAGGCAACCCCCAAGAACGGGGGAAATCGTAATTACAGCCCTTGCCTGTTAACTTTGTTTGGGCTGGTGTCTCTGCTTTTAAAGCAGAAACAAAAGGGAGCAGACTAAGACAACTGATGCTACTAAGAAGAAACGGGCAGTGGAGCCTGAGAGGAGCCTGCACGGGTTAGGAGTTGCAACGCCCTCTGCAAACCAATCCCCCCCAGAGTCACTGCATTTGCCAGAGACCGCTTGCAAAAAACTGCTGCTGCAAGATTTCGCTTTGCCCGAGTGATGAAGGGCTAATTAAGTGCAGATCAGGAGTCACCATCACGGATGTTCTGTGCCTGCGCAGTGGCGGCATCCCTGTGTTGTCCATGGGCGCGCTGCTGCTGGTGGATACGTGCAGTCTCCATCCCTTTGTGTGCCACCATTCATTTAAAAAAAGAAAAGAAAGGAAAGAAAGGAAAGAAAGGAAAGAAAGGAAAGAAAGGAAAGAAAGGAAGAAAGGAAAGAAAGGAAAGAAAGGAAAGAAAGGAAGAAAGGAAAGAAAGGAAGAAAGGAAGAAAGGAAGAAAGGAAGAAAGGAAGAAAG
>JANHGO010001976.1:0-31880 GCA_024606505.1 Aquila spilogaster
TAGATAGATAGATAGATAGATAGATAGATAGATAGATAGATAGATAGATAGATAGATAGATAGATAGATAGATAGGAGAAAGGAAGAGCCGCAGACAGGAGGGACCAAACAAAGCTACTGCTGGGTCCCTGCTCTTCCACACTCAACCAGCAGCTTGCCTGTGAGCAATTAGGGAGACTTCTTTTATATATATACGTATGGGAGTAGATGGAAGAAAAGAGGATGAATGTGTTTTCTATCTTTTCCTTTGGGTATCCGTCTATGTGGCAACAGGTACTTCCCCCACAAATAATCCTCTTTTATATCCGTACATGTAATTGGAGCACTTTTAGGCTGCTTTAGCTGAACCCTGAGGGTCTGCTCCTGTCTGGTGGGTCTGGGTGAATGTTCTCTTCCAATTAACCTTCTTTTGCATCGGCACAGACAGATCTGTTACCTTGCTCCCACATCTACTGATGGACAGGTAAGTCAAAGGTCCTTAACACCACCAAGCAGAACAGAAGCCCTTCCAATTCTTCCAAATGATGCCAAGCCTAGCAAGGAAGCTGCTGATCCCCCCCAGCCCTGTGGTGCTGATAATAGGCTTCCAGCCCGGGAAGGGCACTAGGCTCTTGCTTTACAAAGGCTGCTAAGTTATCTCATGTGCTGAGAAAAGTGCATTTGTACGCACTGGCCTCATTCACAACAGCACCATTGTCTGCAGCCGCTGAGCTCAGGCTGCCCGAGCTAATTAGCATGGAGAAATAAGCATTCTTGCTGCACCCCTGGTGTCACCCAGGAAAGAGGGTCAGGCTGCCAAGCAGCTTCCCAGAGCTGTGCCTCTGAGCCAGAGGGAGGACTCTTCTCTCGGCTTCTATGCAGGGCTTTGTGGGTTTACACCCCCTGTAGGACACAGGAACTTCTGCATGCTGGGAGCAAGCAGGTCCGGGTGAGCTGCTGCAGCACCTGGGACGTGGCAGAGCTGGTGGTAAGTGCTTGGCCCAGGACTGCAGCAAGCAACATGAACAGTGAGCCTCTAGCCCTTCTTTTCCCCATCACACAGTACATCTGACAAGCCAGCTATTCAGGCTGCTGGAGCCTGCCCAAATATCTTTCTCTTTTACCCTGGCTGCATTCTGCTTATTTAGGGATAAAGAGATCCCAAAAGCTTTGATAAAGCTGCCCATCACCTGCACAGGCTTCTTATTGGCAAGGTCACCAGAAAAGCACATCTGCACGCCCCCCTTTCTACTTTCTAGGTAAAATGAAAACAGGAAGAAAAGTTTTCTTTCTCGTTTTAAAGAGAGAAGCTCTGGAGCAAGGGGAACATGGAGAGCCCCAAAACTTCCCCGCTAAGCATGCAGCTTTCTCCTGTGTGCATCTAAATCTTGCATACCGTCACAGGTCTCCTGTAGCCTATCGCAAAATGATGGATTTTTCCTTACAAACCACCTGCAAGTTCAGGAAATATTGCTTTCCACTTGCCTTACAAGTGAGAATGGAGCTGGTATCTAGCAGGAATAGTGCACTGCTTGTTGTTACACAGTAGCTTGGACTTGGTCTCTGATTAACCAGTAGCAATTTAACACTCATGTTAGAAATGTCAAATTCTCTTTTGGGAATAAAATGTTTCTATTCCGTTCTGGTGGTAGGAAAGTTCTCCAGGAAGAATCATAGAATCGTTAAGGCTTGAAAAGACCTCTAAGATCAAGTTGAACCCCAGCCCATCCTGATAATGCCCACTAAACCATGCTCCTCTGTGCCAAATCTCCACAGTTCTTGGAGATGGACGTTGCAGGAGCTCCCTCTCTTCACACTCACTTTGGATGCTGGGAAGCAGGGGCTTTCACAACCTGTACCCCTGACAGCCAATGCTTTCCACTGGCAGAAGATGCCAAGTATGGAAATAAAAAGCCAGCTGCTTTCCATGGGAACAGCAGGGCTCAGGGATCAGTCAGTTATCTGTTAGGATGGGAAGGGCAGATTGTGCAGAATAGGCTTGAATCCCTTCCCTGCTAAGGTGTTAGTGCGTTTGCTGTTTTTTCCCCCATATTGAAGAAGCATTCACTTTGGAGCTGGAGCCACAGAAGAGTTTATTATCCCTGAGCTACTGAGGATCTGGAGACAAGAGTCCAGCCAGTATATGGGTCGAATGTATCGGTGGAAGCGTTGGTGTCACCGTGGTTGCACGAGTGGAAGGCAAGGTGGGTAGCTGCCCTGGAAGCTCCCAATGGAATATGGAAAAATAAATGTATATAAATCTATTCACATAGATTTCTAACTTGCTTGGGTTTTGTTCCACTTACCTAATGATGTCTGGATCCTCGGGGAGATGGAAAACATCAAATACAGTGGTTCCTTCCACCAGAGTGCTCCTTCCACCAGAGCAGCTCCTCGGACATCTGTTTTCTTGTTCTGGCTTTGGCTGCACAGACTCAACTATGCTGTCATGCTCAGGTCAACTCTGGGCACCAAGCACCACTGCATATTTTTAGTACTGGACATTGCAACAGGGCTGATCAATGACATCTGGCGCTGGGGTAACCTAATTCTGCTTTTGAGTTTCAACACAGCAACCCAGTCCCCTGAGATCTACAAACACCTCCCAAGACTCATCGTTCCCTCATGCAAGGCCCTTTAAACCTAGCACATAGCTTGCATGCAACATTGTTCTCAACTCTGACCAGAACTATGAATCCTTCACAGTCAAAGCTAACAGATTATTTGAGAAAGAACTGCATAGTTCAGGGTATGCATCAGAGGCCAAAAGAAGTGCACTCAGGAGATACTGTGGTTCCAGCAGTGATGCTGCTTTGCTCTTCAGTGAAGTTTTCAGAGCCTCTCATGGATTTATGAAGGTCTTATCCCTGTTTTATCAATGAACTGTTCCAAGAAAGCACTCAAAATCCCCACATCTAATAAATGAACCCTTTTTCTGAGATAAAAATTGAATTACAAGTGAACCACTTGTCATTTCTGTGTGTTTACTCTGACTCCAGCCAATTTCTGCAACCGTCAATTAATCATGCTATTTCATTTAATCAATCAGCCTATCATAATTAAGTGAAATGTATGCATGCAAAATGGCAAATGGTTATCTCAGGAAGGGCTTTGGGGGAACACAATGTCAGCAACACTCTGGGAAGCTTGTTTCATTTATATAAACGAGTAAATACAAATGCTGGTGACTTCATGGCCTGAATATTAATGCAGGTAATTACATTTGCTTATTCTGGCAAGCTGCAGCACACCAGGCACTGGCCCTGGGAGGCTGCACAAGCCAAGCCTTGCTGTGGTGCCTGCGCTGCATGAAGACATTCTTGGCCTTTGATTTATCTCTGCAGAAAGGTGGGAGGGAGAGGCACAGAGGCAGCCAGGCAAGAAAGATAATGTGAGAGACACAGGCAAGATTTCCTCCTCCTCTTTGAATGTGTTAATATATAGGGCAGTGGGACAGCACACAGGCTAGCCCAGGATGGGGTTTTGACATTGGAGCTGAGGTTGACAAGGGACTCCTGCTGCCTGAGGGGTAAGGTGATGCACAAACCTGTTCCCACCACTGTAGTTAGCACTCGTGTGCCACTGAGAAGCCTCCACGGGGAGCCAGGACAAAGAAGTTCATGCATATTCTCCTCGCGGAACTAATATGATTAAAGAAGCTGGCACGTGCATGAGATTTGCTCTCCCCTCTAGGCATTCCCTCCACTCTTCCATGGATTGCCTTTTGTTTACAGCAGCAAAAAGCGTCAGACTTGCTGTGGGACTGGGACAGGAGAAACTGCAGCCCCTGCACTCTGGTTGCCAGAGTCAAATAAATATTAAGAAGGGGGCAGTGGCCTGTAGGAGACTGTGGTCATCAGCAAAATAATTGGCTGCTACAGGAAAAGAGGGTTTGTTGAACAGAGCTGTGCCAGCAGCTCTTTGATTAGTATTGCCAGCACACATTTGTACAGATGCACATATGGTTGCCTGGCTAAGGGGACAGACAATTCAGCTTTCTTTCTGCCTCCCCTTCAACTCCCAAGAGCAGTATTAACCACAGGACACACCACACAAACTTATGTGTAATGCACTGACCTCACAGAAGTCTTAATATAGCTGTGCTCAGCAGCTCAAGGAATGGGACGCATGGAACAGTCTGAAGCCACTCCTAAACTCAAGCCCTTTGCTTCTGGGAAAAGGGGCTGAGGCTCCGCTATGGTTCTTTAAACACTGGCTGCACTATCTATTTGTAGTGGCCTCGGAATCAGATGGGCAGCACAGGGAACAACTGACATGAGCAAGAAAACAGTTTCCCTTTGCTCCAGCAGCAAAGACCCCAAACAATCATTATAGCAAACTCTTCTTCAGCATATTCCACTTTGATTCAAGCCAAATACTTACGTGTCTGTCGTTGTTTAAGACGTAATGCAACTCACAAAGTTATCGCAGCACAAACCCTGAAGAGCCCATTTGCAGTCCCGGGACCACAGTATGGTTCAAAAGACAGCACACACCTTGCAAATGCAGGAAGAGGACAGAACCCTGTCCTGCTCAGCCTCAACTTGCATCCTGTGAGCCTGGTGAGTTCACAAGCATTCACCAAGCTGAATCATTATGATTATGCAAAGATTGTCATTCAGAATATCAGCAAAATGACACTGTCAGACCCAAGATGAAAACAATCCAACAAATCACCAACAGTAACTACAGGAAGACACTGAATATTTCTTTGATTTACCATTAACTCTAGTAACAGTCAGACAAGCATTCTAACTGCATCCATGAATAAGCTGCTCTCTTATGAATGGCTTCAGATCTGCAAGGAAATAACCCTTTGTGTGTGGATCCTAATGCAGGGAGAAGCTTTTTAAGAGTAATTAAGTTTAGTAAAAAGCTATACACCTAGTCATTGCTGCTCATCAGCAGCATTAAGGAGGCCAGGTACTCAAACACATGTAACTTCACAGAATTCAGAAAGAATGCCTTACCAGATAAGAGGCACAAACACAGAAGACTGCCTGTGGTAGCAGAACAAAGTTACAAAAAAATACCCTTGTTGGACAAATTTCTGCTATCTCAAAGCACAACCAGGCTCCCGCCAGTTGCCATTCCCTGGAACTCTCCATGAATCAGTGAAGTCTCACGAATTTTCACTCCTCTGTGGGGCTGTGTAGAGCAGGATCCCATCCAGACAATGCTGCAGCCCTGTTGGGGCCCACTCATCTTTCCTTCTGCAAGCCATGTGCCACACAAATCCTCTCCAGTTCCGTGCCAGGAGCAGCAAGCAGCTGTCCCAAGAGAAGAGGTGGCTAACTCCAGTCCCCATGCGTTAAGGACATGTTTTTGCATCAAAGCCCTTTTCCAAATGATAATGACAAAGTGAAGCTGCAAGGCAGGGACCACGAGCTAAAGAGCTCCTCTTTACAACTTCAAGCAGGAAAGAAAGAAGCTCTAGGAAGCCCTGAGCAGAGCCTGCTGCAGGAATCTCAGCATTTGATTTCACCGTCTTTTGCCTCATACATACAGTAAATGAATTTGCAACAGCAATATTTTTTCAGAGCAAACCTTGAAGAATCTCATTTACAATCTATATTGTAGATATTACTCTGCTAGTAAATGTATTTAGAAATCTCCATATTGTAGCAGGGAGAGTGAGTCCCTCCTTCACCTCCCTTTTAAGCAAAAACAGCTGTCTACAACACTGTGAGTACAACAGTGCTCCCCAGCAAATATTCACCACTACCAGTCACCCTACCTGTGGGCTGACAACCTGCAAATGGGACTGCACAGCCAGATGCTGAGAAAGCAGTATCCTAGCCCCATCTTGCAAGCTGAATGTGTAGTAAAACCTTAGACCTTCCCCTCAGATCAGCCTGAAAAGCCCAGCCACAGGTGGTTCCTATTGCAGCAGCAGCTGTGATAGCCCCAGACTCCAGCATTTTAAAGAGTTCTGAGCAAGAAAGGAGGGGGGGGGGGGGAGGAAAGCAGCATCAATATGGCTCAGTCTCACCTCCCTTGGTGTAAAATGCCTGGTATGATAAGGAGAAAGGCATTAGAGGCAATGCACAAACGTTTTAGATACAAAATTGCAGGAAGAAATCTGCTGCTTTGTTCTCTTAGCAGCCAGAAACTCCCTTTGAGGAGCAGTAGAAGCCAACATCAAAATTCAATATTACCAAATGCAAAGAGCTCTCAACTACTGAGCAATATTTTTACTGTGATGCTTAATTACCCCCTACAGTCTCTAAACCCTCTCCCCATTGCTTCAGTCTGCAGACTCCACAACAGCAATGAAGCAAATAGCAATTACACATTTATTCCAGCAACCTTAGTGTAACCTGAGTGGGCTCTGTCATTGTATAAATTCCTGCTGCCTAGCAGCAAAATGTAGAGGACAGTCTGAATTAGTAATAGACTAGTTCAGTAATTAGTAATACTTGCTGCTGCTCTTCACATAAGCACGGCTGATAAGAAAGCAAGACAGAGTCATACTTAATTAACATATATGAATTTAAACCATGATTCAATTCTCATACATTAGAAAGTAAGCTCTGGACAGCTTTCTGTGTCCACATGGTTTGTTGACAGTTCCTCTGGTAAGGTAAGGCAGCTGCACAGCAATACTTAACTCACTTGTTCTGGTGAAGAGGCAGCAAGAGAACTCCAGAACAGCTTGTGGATAGTGTTTTATAACCAAGGCAAAAAAAGGGACTACATCAACTGTCTCACCCTTATGTTGCTTTGAAAACTCGCGTACAGTGAACCATCACTCCAATGCACCTAGGCTTCTACCAATTCATAGCCTGAGCTTGATGTCAAGAATGCACTGACAAGAGAGACTGGCTCAAAGCTCAGTGCCCAAAAGACACCTCTTCCCATGGTCCCAGCTGCAGGAGGAAAATACACTGAACAACAGCAAAGCTGTTTTTAGGATATAGACTGATGCAGCTGCAGTAAGAAAAGCTCCTGTTAACTTACAGAAGGAGAGCACTTTTGATTACTAATAGAGTACTTAGATGGTGACAAAGCCTGTGGCAAATCTACAAGAAAGCACCAGCCATTCATTTCTTTCTTCCCTCACTCAATTGAATAGTATTCTAGGTACATGCTGCTCACTAGGATAACTCACATGCAGCCTCTTTCAGTAGATGTTTAGTCTTTCAATGATGTATATTCAACTCAGTTACTAATCAGCCTGAATATGTTATTCTCACTAACAGTTACCTAGCTGAAGTTTGTACCTTACCTGCTAGAAAGGGCAAGACTTGTGTTGAGACCTGAGGGACAATTTCATGACAGCAGGCACAAGGCAGTTTTGCTTGACCTTTTCTTCTCACCTAAGAGGCAGCATTTCGTCCCCCATAGCTATAATCTTCTGAGAGGCAGATTAGCAAATGCTTCCAGCACTTACATTACCAACAGCAATGCCTTGTTAGACTGTGCTTGCCTCCACTTGGCAAATTCTGCCTCCACACCCCCACTGCGTGAGGCTAGACTTCAGAGATTCCGTAAATGTCTGATTCACATAAGAGTGGAACAAATAAGTGAGATACTTGCCAAAATCAATTTAAACACTGCAATAAACAGTGTTTATTTTATTTATAAGCATAGTTTATGTAAGTTTCCAAGACAATCTAGCAACATTCAAGAACCAAACTATTATCTGAGCTTAGCTATAAGGTTTTTTTTTTAAACAGCAACTTTACGAAAACAGGTTCTGAAGGTACAGAACTAATTTTGAAGTTGAACTGCTTGTAAACAACAAAGCAATGTATTTTCTTCCACAAAAACCAATATTTTCTTTGCAGTCTCATTCTGCAGACATTAGAAACAGATTCTTACAGAGCTTATTGCAAGTCACTAGGATACTAAAGTGCATCTATTTATTGTCTCTTCATAGTTGCCATGTACACTTTTCAAAAATAAGGCCAACAAAACACTGGCGTAGGCTTGTTGTTCTAAGAATTGGTCTGTATTAGGAATCAAGTACAAGCTGTATAGGTCATCTGTGTGGTCACACAGTTTAAACTGATATAAAAGCATCCTAACAACAGGACTGCTGTTTGTCGTTTTCAGAACAGCTGTAGTCCATGGCCTAAGATTATCCATGCACTGGTAATCACAAAATAGTGTTTCTTCATACTGATATACACATATCCTTATTCAGGGTATGTATTTAGGCAAAGTGAAAATATGGAGATTATTCAGGAATGCAAGTACATTTTAATTCAACCTGAGCCCAATATTACTCTTGTAAATAAGTATTCCTCCAGGACATCCTTAAATATATAGGTAGAAACTGGCTGGGATGGTAAATAATGCAGCACCGCTTCTCTGAGGAGGCCACGTTCTAGATTTTTTTTTTTCCCCTAGTTAGGTTTTAACTTCTTTGATTTATTTTAGAGGAGTTTTAAAGGACTGTTTTGAGATTAGAAATTAGAAAGAACAAGATGGCAACAAAGATGGTAACTGCATCTTTATACAGTAATGTTACTTAAGTATTTGTACTGTTAATAAATATATATTTATTAACTCTGAAAAAGAATACTACAAGCACATAATCTCTGCACGTTACTTAAAAATCCATAGTTCTTAAAACAATTACTCAATCATCAGTACTGATGAGAACTCCTGTGCAACAGAAAAAGAACTGCAGGTCAGCCTTAGGACACAAGGTAAGCATCCAACTCCTGACACTCAAAGCAAGCAACACTGTCCAACACCCACTCTCGAGTCACCACGGCAACATTGTTCTTTCGCTGGATTGCTGCAAGACAAAGACACAGGATAAAGCTATTATAAATTAGGCAAAGCAAATTTAAAGTGAGCTTACTGATCTCTTTCACAGTGAACTACTTGCTTTGACACCTTAAAGGCCTTGATAAAAAGCACGATTCTAAAAACAGCAATGTGACACTACTACTCCTTTTAACAAGGCAGGCAGTATGGTTGCTCCATAAAGAACAGGTGCTTGGCAAGTGGCCTGGCAGGACGTTTGAAACACAGAATAAACACTAAAAATCAGAGACTGCAGTCCTCATCATCCTTTAATTTAGGACCTCAGTGACAGAGGCTCAGTTCCTGTCTACCCAGGCATACCAACTACATGACCTCAATAAGAGAAGCAACAGAAAAATTACTCAGGTGTTCCCAGACTGTTACTCATTGTTTCAGGGTCTTTTCCTTAATTTTCTCATTTTCCCAGTGCCACTGAAACAGCTGCTGTATTTGCAACATTGTTTTCCTGCTCCACTGTTCTGTTGCTCACTTGCTTCCATTCATCCCACAACTCCCACCATCTGATTTAAGAGCAAGTGAAGTCTGAAACACTTGCACTTCCAAAAACTCATGGTTTCTTCCGGAGCCTCTTCACTCCAGATATCAGTTAATGCTTGGTAACTGTATATTCTTTCCAGATCAAGAGAATGTTGTCCACTCCAGACTTTCAACTAGATTTTACTAGCCTTCTGAGAGCATGCTTTTCCACCTTTTATAAGCTTTTTGCGGTCAGAAACGTTTCTGTAAAGTTGATGACATGCAAGACAACTACAGCAATTACATACAACAACGGGACCACATTTACATATTGTTTCAACAAGCCATGATACTGTCTGATAGACCATTTTTTAAGACTGATTCTTGAAATAACATAGCTTGTCCTTTCCGGATTCTTTCAAGACCTACCTCTGCCTTCGCAAGTAGTAGCATTTTATTTCCATTCCTCTACAAATCTCTCTGATATTTAACTATTAAAAACACTGAGGTGATAGAGACACTCAACATGTACCATGACACAATCCATGACAATAAGTAGTTTTACCTTCATAACTTGTGCCTTCCATCCAAGCGTCTGGCTGCACAACAACAACAGCAGTGGAATTCTAGGATTCCAAAATAAGAAAATAAAAATGCTACTGTTATCCGTCTGTCTTTAAACGACTCTCTCACCTATCATCAGTGAGTGGTAACAGAGTGATTACTGGGCTGACTCTGCTTCATCACTTTCCAGGCGGGGGAAGGAGAACATTAGGTTTTTTCACCCGTTATTTTTCCTCCAGGAATGCTGTGCCTGAAGTTAAGGAACTAAAGGCTTCTTGCACTGGAAAGTGAGACTCAGTGTGGATTTCCATAGAGATTAGTTACCTGGCCAGCACAGAATACTCAGATTCATCTTTGACAAACCCACGAAGGTCACATAACCTTTCAACACCTACATTAATTAACATGGTGAATGGTCTGTAGCTAAGCACAACATTAGTGTGACACTTACTACTTTGTGGCTGAACAGATGAAGTTGTTTCACTACAGAGGCACCACAAAGCTCCACTATCCATTCTAAGTGCCCTGGGGGAGAAAAAAGAAAAAAGACAAATAAACAGTCTGTTACTACAGTGCTTTACAGAAGGAGGGATAAATTAGATAAAAGGCCTGTTTTGAAGTACAGGAGAACTGCCAGAGCATTTTCCTGATACACCTGCTGAGGGCATCCAAAATGAGGAGAACACTGTTTCTGTTCTATCTGTATCTCAAGTAAATATTTTGAAAGTATCAGGGTAAAGGAGGAACAAGAGTATCCAAGAGGTCAAATGTAAAACTCTGAATGCATAAAGTCTTCCTTAACATCTTTATATTTTAAATATTTTAATGCCGAGAGTTTATTCAGTTCCACCAAAATTAAGTACCTGTAGTCATATCAGTGAAAGGTCCATAGCAGCAGATCTCAAAGTCTTTAAAGATCTGAAAAATGAGGAATGTGTTAACAGAGTACATATACGGTATATATTTACAGGACAACACTTACAGCATGCTGGTTTCACTGCACTTCAAGGACTGGTTAATGATCCAGTCGCTGTTACACAAAGTGTAAGTGAAGCTTTTAGTGAGATTCTTTTGTTTTGCAAGTTATAAAAGAAAAAAATTAAAAAAAAAAAAAATCAGGCTTGTGCTATCCTATACTGATGTTATAAAAAGATATCATTCACTCTAAGCACTGAAAGTCATTTCTATACATGAAAGGCGAGCTCTATCAGCGGCACTGAAAATACACTCCATTTGTACAACTCAATACATAAGGAACTGGAAAACGTTCCAGATAGGCGAGCTGCAACATATCTTGAACAGTCATGGACAGACAGGATTTTCTTCCCTCATATGCCCGTACCTTTTCAGTCAGAGATTGCCTAGCCCTCTTAGGACCCTGGTGGTTTCTGCCATTGATTACATCTCCTTTAACTTCAAAGTTCTCCTGGAACATAACATAAACAAGCAATCTAAAGTCAGAGATTGAGAACACTTTCCCGGTCAGAGTTCTGGGTAGGACAGGAGAAAGCTATCAAGATTGCAGAACTGGAAACTTTCACTTTTCTTCACATACTTAATTCTAAAGGTTTTCAAGAAAGAATAATAGAAATCAGTAACAGAACTTCTGCACCATCCTACAATTTCTAAGGAAACATGTCATAGTCAAACAATACAGAGATACAGCAAACAGTATAGAAGCAACAAACAGACTAAAATTTATCAGAAGTCTCATGTGATTAAAAAAAATAGAAAGGTTCTATACTGATTGCTATCTCCATATATTTAAATTTCAACATCTATTTTATTTCAAGGCATTCACTTAGCGTATAGATTAACAACAAATACAGTTCAGCATTTGATAGTTTCAGGCCTATACCTGACTCTATAACGAATTAATTATTCTCCACTACTGTGTCTTCTCTAGAATTTCCGTGCAGCCTAGCCTAAAAGACTATGAGGAGCAGAGGCACATTTTAATTTGAAAATAACAAAAAAAAAACCAAAAACCAAGAAAATCTCACAACTGGTTTCATCATAATAATTGGAGAGTTTTCTCATTGCTTAAAGCAATGTGGAAATTTATGACAAGGTTAACAGCTATCCCACATTCTAGCATTCACAGCAACTTCCCCTTTCTCCCCAGGCATAGAAGGATTTTGATATCTCAGCCCTAGAAAAGGATATTTCTGAGATGGAGCATGTGGATTTCAGATCAGAAAGTGGGCATTTCTGGTTGTTAGATATACATAAAATCCATATTCTGTCACTAATACAACATCCCCTAAAAATCTGTACTTGAAGAAAAAAAAAAAAACCCACCACCACCCAGAAACACACACAAAAACAATGCCCTTAAATGATGTCATAACAAATATGACATTTCTTTTACGAAATGTACTAAATACTGGAACAAGAAGTTTCCAGTAGTTGCCTTCTACAAAGTAGAATGAAAAATAATAAAAAAAAAAGGCACACGTATAGCTATATTCCAACACTATTAGCTCAGGCAGAAAATAGATCTTTTCCTCCATGCTATAATCCATCAACATCAATAGGAACACTTATTAAGAAAATGTCTATAAGCTGTTCCAAAAATAATAGAGACCCATTATGTATTCAGTAACACTGAATACCTATAATTGAAACATGACTTCTGGTAAAAGTACAATTTCAGTTTTCAGAGCTGAGTTTTCAAGTATTAAATGCCTAGCCAACATTCGAGATTACCAATAGCTTCATCAGTGTGAAAACATAATTTACATATTTGACATTTGACTCAAGATAAAAAATAAACCTACCTCATCCAGTATCCTGCCTTCTTTAAAAGACTGAATTATCCCTAAATAAAAAGATAGAACAGGACCAAAAAATATCCAGCAAAATTTTATATCAAGCAGCTGAGAAATTAAATTAAGAGGCGAAAACGTCTATTATCAGGGAAAGGAGGAATCCAAACCAGCTATTTGAAAGCAGAAAAAGAAAAACATTCAGAAGAGAAAGAAGCTTGATCTTACTGTTGTGTTGTTTTGAATATGCTAACATATTTAAGATAGGAAAAGATATATAAATATATGTATATATTTTATTTGGAACAACAGAAGAGTACATTCGTAGAAGGGCAGAGACTACTTTTTCTCCAAAATAAGTTATACTCACACTGGTAACTAACTACCCATTTTCTTCCCGCGATACCCAGAAAGTACTTCAATGTCCGTTCACATACCAGCTCCTTATCTGCAGAGCAAACAAGGGCAAAGCATCTTTCAGTTTTGCCACTAGTGAAAAGCAACTTGGTTTGTACCTAAAAGCAAAAGAATCTTGCTACATGAGGCAAGGGAAACATCAGGACCAGAAAGACTCAGAAATTCTAGACTGTTTTTTAGCTAATCAGTGAAGACAAAAGGCAAGGAAAACCATGAATACTATCACAACACAGGACACTAACTGAGGATTCAGTGCCTAACATTAGCATAAACATTTATATGACTAGCCATCTAAGCTCCTCTTCTGCTCCACTGAGACAGGTACAACTTTCAGAAGGCAGTTCATCCTATCGCCATTTCTATGAAGGTAGAACAATGTAGCTCTCCAAAACAATATGGTCATGCTGTTTATGATACACTTCTTAAAGAAAAACATAAAAACCATTCCATTGATGAGGAATAACAGGATTTTTCTGGCTTCCATTCTATGTTGGTTTTTAAACATAATAAAGGCTCACACAAGGAACTGTATCCAAACATGAGCCATCCAGAAGCACTTCTGTGACAGAATACAGCATAGCACATTCAGATTTGGCTCAAAATATTTTGCTCTAACAATCTTTTTTAAAGCACACAAACAAACAAAACACTCCCTCACTGATTCTGTGAAATGGAATTACAGATTTGTATACCAAATGTAATTTTTTTTGTTTGCTAATTTATGAACAGCTTCTCCTTTAACTTATTTAAATTCATTGCTGAACCATCCGCTTGTTGGTTATTAGCTGTTAGTCTAGAGTCTACTTTTTTACTTGTATAAATATGGGGTATGTTCACATCGCTCCCAACAAACCTGTTTTCATTATGACATGGGTTGTTCCATCAGTAATGTGATTAGAGAAAGTGCTCTGAGTTTTTCTGGCGAACTTCTGGACCATCAACTGAAAAGCAGTCAGAAAATGAACAGCTAGCAAAACACATTAAAAAAAAAAACCGAAACAATTCCAGATCATAGGAAAATAACATAGTTAGTTTAAAATTAATGGTTTTTATTTGTGCTGGCACATAGAATGTACACTCCCACTAAAGACATAACAAAAGTCACTAATTTTGGTGCTAGTCATCAGGCTAAGGAACTCTCAATCAGTAGTCTATGAAACAAAAGCCATATTCTCCTGGAAGTGCTTTGTAAAAACAGTTTTAAACTACTTACTGATTGTCACAAAATATATTAAGGATCAGTAACTAGCACTAATGTTTCTGCAATACTAAAATTAAAAAATTCCATCCTGCTTCGTCCAGAAAATGACAAGATTCAAGAAATGCTAAGCAGCAAAGACTAATATCTTTGCCAGGATTATTAGCAATTTAGAATCCATTCATTACAGAAATCCTCACTATGGAGCATAATTTGGCTAAAGAAGCAGCTGAGAACAAGCTAATGTAAGTTTCACAGTAAGTTACGTATGATAAAATTGTCAGCAGCTTTTACAGTAAAACTTAACAGATTTAAATACATTCTAATACACATAAAAAAGCATCCAAAGTTACTTTCTCCTTAGTTAAAGCCGCTATGCGTACTATTAGCGCAACTTAAACCTAACAAAAGCAGCTTTTTTTTTTTAAATCTAAATTAGAATGCTCCCTAACAGCCAAACAATATTGAACAAAAATCTGCACAGCTGAATTTCTAGTAGTTACTAATAACAGTTTTATTTCTGAAAAGATTACTGACAAATATAAAGACGTAGGAAAGCCTTTTTCCCCACGGTTCTCCACAGCAGTGGTCATCAGACCACCAAATGCTGTAAGTAAATACTGAGAGAATGGTAGACTATTTCATCCCTTGTGATTACATTCTTAAGCCAGGTAAATTTCGGAAAAAATAACTGTATGTCTCTTTTACTAATGGAGAATTAATTCCAAAAGCTGACTGGATTATAACCATAAGTTCAAACAATAGTCGTTTGGAATTGAGCAATAATATTGAAACAACACGGTATTTATGAATGTGACAAGTAGATTTTTATGATCTTTGTATGTATCTCACTCTAGACATTTTTGAAAGAGTGGGCATTGCAGCATCCATTTGCCAATGAGTGCTTTAAAAATCAAGTCCTCATTTTGGAATAGCATGTTTTCCTCCTAGACAGTAGGAAGTCTCTTAAAACGTTCAGTTCACTAAGCTTCTTAGTGCTGTTTTTAGGCCTCATTCTTCACATTTTTAGGAGAGTAAAGTTTGACTTGGTTGCTGTAGTAACGAAAGGTAATTCCTGTAAGATTAGTTACCCATATAGTCAGAGCTCTCTGCATTGAGGACTACAGCAATCAATGGGTATAACTGACAGCGAATCGTTAAACATTCCAAAATATACTTACATGTTCACTTTGATTCAGACCAGATGCCACAATTGACATTTCTGTCCTGTAAGTCGTACCTGAACTTACAGCATTTTCTTTCCCAGCTGCATCGGGTGGTACAGATGTAGGAAAACATACACTTCTCTTTGATTTACATACTTGAACATTGCTTTTGTTATCACTCTGAGGTACAGTGGAACTATTCGTTGCTTCTGCAGTTTGAGGGTGAGGATGCTTTACAGAGGAGGAAGAGCTATTTGGGCTCCTGGCCACATCTCCGCAGAGAACCAGTAAAACAGATGCCTTACTTAGCTTGGTCCCAGCGTCATGCTCAGACATATTTTCTAGAGGAAAAGAGAAATAAAACCTTGAAACAATTTCATGTTTCTTTCAGTTATAGTGGAAAGCTGTTGCATCATCTTAAGTTCACACGCTGTGCTTATTTGTTTAGAATTTCAGATAGTCATTTACAAAAGTAAGATTTCAGTTAACGTATTAGGTGGTGGCTAGAGTAGGGTATTAAACAGGCCAATAGCAAAACTGCGCTATTTAGTGTATTACACTAAATACCACGTTACCACATCTGTGTTCACAAGCAGTAGAAAGTACCTGTGCAACCTGGTCTAAGGAGCCTGCTTTGACGGGGAGGTTGGACTAGATGATCTCTAGAGGTCCCTTCCAACCCCTACAAATTCTGTGATTCTGTGAAAGGCATTCATTTGACAGCTGGAAGATGCCTGTAACTTGTGACAAACTGTCAATAACTCTAATCAGTTTAGGATTTTATGAATCAGAAATCTATATGCTAGCATAAAAAAGTAAAATTGCATTGTATTAATTTTCTACTCTGAAGTAGGCTAATCATTAATTTGCTGAATTAATTCTCAAACATTCTATTTGTAGTTAACTTTAATAGTTTTGCTTATTGGGTTTAGCAATGCCACATTTCAAAATTCTGTTCTACGAACATTTCTGTTCTATGAATTGACAGAATATTCTTAAACTGTGGTAAAGGTCATGCAGTTCAACGAGCCTCATTAACTGCATGTGGATTAAAGACTAACCAACCAGTCTCTCGGTATTAATTACGCTGTTAGTGTTTTAAGCCGAAAATGATCACAAGATAAGATAGTATTCACAGTAAAAACTATACGCAGTAAAGGCATGGTAAGTCACTAAACGGCTTTGAATTCCAGGTTTTCTTTGCTATTTACCCGTTTCTTGACTCATCTGCTTCATTCCAAGTGTTCCTCTTCTACTGGAATGTGGCAGTTCCCCACATATGGGCAATACCTCAGTGTCCTGACTTTCATGCTGCTTTAGCACTGCTTCAAGTACAGCCATTTCTTGTTGTAGCTTTTTTAAGTTATTCTGCATAGCATTCTTCTGCTGCAAGTTATACACAATTGTGTCAACGTTAGCAAACTCAGTTTTAAATAGCAAGATTAATTTCTTCAAATATTTTGTTAAATATCAGAATAATTCTGAATTACTTGCTATTACACGCTCAAAAGGCAGCTATAGTGCTTTTAGTGTAACAAATAATGAACACATGCCAAATCAAAAGAAAACAATATTTGAGAAAAGATACTCCGCTAGATAGACTTCTCAATGGACAGTGCTTTTTAAGTCTTACATACGTATTATTCTGTAATATTCTGATATTTAATGCTTTTTTAATTTTTACCCTTAAAAGGTAAAGACTCCATGCCTCTAAACACAAGGACTGGATCTGCCGGCCTATATTTTCACCAATTATTGTAAACCACCATCAATAGACTTCAAATGTAGGAAAATCAGAGGCTTCCAGCATTAGTCAAGTATGGAGACTTATTAACAAGTATCTCCCACAGTTAAGCACTACAATCAATATCTCTTAAGTTACATCCATTAGAATGTAACGTCACCGTGGAAAACAAAGTAGGAAAAATAATGGCATAGAAGCAGCTCTACAGTTCTTGATTAATTATGCTTTAGTATGGATATAAGCCAGCCGCAAAAAGAATCACGCTGAAAGCTATTTCCCACTGCACTGTCTTTGCAGCTTTTGTTTATATCCTAGAATGCACACTAGCCAATTACACTGGAAGTGTACATAAACTACTTCTGGAATGCAGTGCATAAACTCACCTGCGTAGAAAGCATTTCACCCTGAGAAAATGGTTCATGTGAATCCTCTACACGACTTGTTTCGCTGTCATATCCAGACGCCTCACCTTGAAGGAGAAGAAAGAAAATCCAAGAAAATCCAACAACCACCATCCACAATTTCTCTTATCACACAGCCCTCTTAGCCAACTGTTAACTATAAAGATAAAATGAGAAGGCTGGGAAAGACTCAAGTGAGAAGCAAAGATCTACTTCAAGTGAACATTTCAAAAAATACCATGCCACAGGTATGGCAAAATAAACAGAAGCCAAGGTAAATGGTTTTAACAGTAAGGAGAGTTCTAAATATTTAAGTCATAAAAATATCAAAACAAGCACTTCAGAATTGTACAGCCAGTTTCAATAAACATTTCATCCACAGTAATAGCTTAGGTAGACTCTATGAAACTCTGCTGATAGATCCAAGCATCACCATAGCAATAGCAATGCTAGTATTTCCACTCAAAAATTAACTCCCATCAGACAGACTCTAGCTATCCTCTGGTGCCCAGTCTCTGTTCAGGGAAAAAAATGAATAGAATTTTACAACATTAATTTTCAGGAAATCAGTCACTGAGGGCTGATTTTTTTGGTTTTGTTTTGTTCTGTTTGATTGTTCATAGCTGATACGCTACTTTACAAAAGCAAGCACACAAATACAAAGTTCCCATGCAAACATTAAGAACCCAATGATATTACTAACACAGTTGCAGAGAAAAATCTTGGTTTGTACCTAGGTTTGCCCCCATGTTTGGATCTTCTTGGTACTCATCTTTGGAGTTATTTTTTCTTCTCTTCAGTGCTCCACTGCAACTCTGAAGGGTTTCTTTACTCTTATTTACATTGCTCACTTGCGTTAAAGTTTTCTTCAGCTCCTGTGCTCCATCAGCTGATTCTTCAGACATGTTGGACTGCGAAGAGAATAAGTTCACAGAGCATTCTGACTCCTGACTTGGTGAAGCACACTCATTGCTTAGGGCAGCTTCAAGTGATTCCTGCTTGTTATTTTCATTAAGACATTCACTGCGAGGCAACAAGCTAGGATTTGCTGAAGACTGTACCACAGATGTCACTTGTTTTTTGATCTGCAAAGGTGTGCTTACTGATTTGCCAGACATTAATTCCTGAAAACATGGTAAATCTTCATCCTCACTAGATTCTTCATCTGAAGATTGCAGTTTCCGGGCTCTTCTCCGAGACCTCTGAATACCTTCAGATCTTGGCTTACAGCTAACAACTATATCATTTACTTCTTTCACCAGGGCAGCACCACTTCTTTTTACAAATACAGCAGATGTGTCTTTTCTATTAGTTACACAAAAGCTGGCGTTCTCTTCCGTATCATTATCAGAGCACAGTAAGCCATCGGGGGTTTCAGACAGATCTGTAAAATCACTGTGGCCTTTAAGAGATTCTTCTAGTGCCTCCCTAACTAAAAACTCAGAAAACCCTGGGCTGACAGTTTGGATTACTTGCTCTTCATTGCCCTTTACCAGTCTTCTCTCTCTTTTGCTACTTTTTTTTTCAGTGACTTTGCAGTTGAATTCAGCTGACTTTTGTTGACAAGCTGTAGGACAAGCCATTGGACTGGGCTGAGAATGTTGCATTGGTCCCTTGCCATCAACAAATTCAGCCTTTTCCACTCGATTGCTTTCTGAACAGAAGTATGTTTCACTGACGGCGTTCAGGTCTGTTCTTTGGAAAGCACGCTCTTCTGTATTACTCTGATCATCCTGACTTCTATTGCTCCTGACTGGATTCTGTCTCAGTTCGCTTTCTACCCCTATGTCAGTTGACAATGTCTTTTCACTTCCCTGCTCTCCCTTTTGTGGTCTGTTTCTGCCTTCATTCCTAGCAGCGCGCATTCTTACTGGTGTCATCAGATTACCATGATTTGCAACCTTTGAAACATCTTCTTGATGCTCCACAGTGTGCACACATTCAGCATTGCTGACAAAGCACGACACAGGACTAACACAAGCAGATTCACAGGTCTTAAACTTCTCACAAACGCTACTCAAATTTTCAGCAGCTGTTTTCTCTTCTTGTAAGTTTTCTGTCTTAAAATATTTACTATGCCTTTTTTCTACCTGATCAGGACATGAAGTATTTAATTTTTCAGATGCAACATCATCTGCGGTACATGCCTTCATGGGAGGAGGATAAAGGCTAAATGACTGCCGTTTTGAACTCCTAAATATATTTCGCAGATACTGCATGTCTAACTCACTGTCTTCAGCTTCCATGGTCAATTCTGAAGCATTTCTAGCCACTGGTGACTTTTCAATTCTGAAGTCCTCTGGAACATTCGGCGAACAACATCCTTTGTCCTGAGAAAAAGTAGTACATGATCCAGTCCTCTTCTCTTCAGTCAGGTCGGAAGCAGTGTGCACAACAGTCTTTGAAGGAGACTGTAGGAGGAAAAGGCTACCTAGCATTTCACTTTCTTGAGAACCTGCTTTGGGCAAAGGGGAATTAAAATTTGAATGCTGACAAGAAGATGTAGGATCAAAGAGACTTCTGTTTTTTGCTGTATCAGATGAATTCTTTGGACTAATCTGTATTTCATTGGCTTCCAGATCAGCACCATTCAGATCAGTGAGTGACATGTAACTCAGTATATCCTGCTGCTTCCTCTGGTCTTTGCACTGGGAATTGTGAACTAACACATTCCTTTCAACTCCAAAGAAAGATCCTTCCGGGCCACTGTCAGAATTTCTTGCTTCCTTAATTATCCTCATTTTTCCTGTTTCTTTCGTAATTTCTTCAGAAAGTAGCTGAAGCCTCCTGCTGCGTCTGACTTGTCTCTGCTCACAATCAACTTTGCTTGGTTCTTCACTGCTTGGATAACTATCAATCAGTGGCTCAGCTGAATCAAAGGAATCTGGGTTTCTATCCACTACTAAGTGTGCAGCACACCTAGTTCTAGTTGAACGTCTGCATCCTTTTGCTGCAGAACTTGTATTCTTAGTGCTCTTCTGATCAGAGTTACTCAGTTCCAGCTGTCCATCAGAGTGCTTGCCTGTCACCTTCTCAGTACCATTTTTCCATTGTAATCCTCCTTCCTTGAATTCTGCTAGCGTACTACCCTTTCTTTTCTCAAGGAGGGGATTCTCCTTAACAGCAGAATTTTCATCACATTTTTTCTTCTCGATATCTCCAAGGCTGGAGTTAATACCCTGAGGGCATCTATTTGCCTCTTCTAGATCTTTCTTCTTGATGAAGTCTTCAGGCTGAAGGACACGGGAAAGCTTCCTTTTTCGTTTTAGTCTGTCTTTTCTGGAATTATTCAAGCACTCCTCTTCAGCAGCCACATCCTCCTTTTTTGTAGCAGACAAAATCTCTCTCAAGATAGTAGAGGGATTTGATTTCCTCTCCCTCCCATATGTTTTCCCAAATATTTTGTCTTTGATGCTATATGTTGTTTGTTTTGGCCATCTCTTGTTTTCTTCAACCACTGCAACTTCCACAAAATCTACTATAGGGTTGGTCTTCTCTGAAATACACGAGTCTTTATTTGATAAAGAAATATCTCCTTCATCTGAGGCATCAGTTGCTTCAACAGGATCATTCTGGGATGAACTGGAAGATAGAATCTCATTGCTTTTTGAAAACCATTCATTGACTTTCTGAATGCTTTGCTTCAGTCTCTTCCTAGAGACCTCGTGCAGGGTAGGACAGTGAGGTATCTTTGGCTGGAATAGTTTCTCCAGAGGAGGTTCTTTTTCAGGTAAAGAATCATTCAGAGGTTTGTACATTTCTACACCTTCCACACTTGGCACGCAAATATCCTTTTTTTTTATTTTATCCAGTCTACTTTCTGAGCTATCTTCTAAGTCAGGCCATTGGTTTTTACTACCGCACTGAGTTTCCGCATCCATTTCTTCTGCATTCTTAGAGAAAGATGTGTCATCATTCTTTGAGGGACTGGCATTACCTATTCCATCACACTGCTCTGTGAGTAGGTCTGCATCAAAAACATTTAAAGAAGAACTCCGGCCCTCAATTGTATTTACTTGGTTAGATTTGACATGTTCAGTGATGTTCGGCATGCTTTTCTTGCTCAAAGCTTCCTTCCAGGAATCAGTTTCACCTGAAGATTTATAAATGTTATAAATTAAGCCCTATTTTAAATGCACGAGAACAATGACAAGCTTAACAGCTTTTTTTTTGTTTGTTTTATAAGAACTGTTTTTGTTTCCCTCCAAAACAGGACATTACACTGCACAAGCCTCTCTCAAGAGAAAGGTAAAAATATCAAATTACATACAACATACATTCATCCAACTCCTCACATGAATTACTAGATACTTCTCTCAGCTTATGTTATGAGGGATAATATAATGGCTTATGCAGAACAGAATTAGCTTTGCACTTCGATCAAGTTAGTTTTTTTCCTTCTGTTTCTCTGCACAAAATATCTACATCAAGCGTATATTCTAGAGGCACTGCCTTATATTACAAAGTTACTAGCTGTCGGCATCAATAGAACTACAGAATGCAGTACTTCAAGAACAAATATTTAATAATATGAAAGCAAAATATTAACTTGTCTTAACTCGACTTTCTTTCAAGCTTTCCTCTCAATCATTTTTGTCACTAAAATAATAAACATACCTACAACATCTGGTAGAATTATTTCTTTAGCACCAAGCTTGAGAGACTGTGTATTGCAAGAATTTTCATTTTTCTCAGCACTCTTAGGTTCTTCTAGCTCTTTGTCTTCTAACCTGTTGGGAAGGTTTATGAAGGAAAAAAAAAAAACCAAAAAAATACCAACCAACTACTTTCATTACAGAGTTAACTACAATTTGATGTAATAGGAGCCTATATTTAATTTTCTCCTTTTTGTTCTTGGAAATAGCTTTCGGAGAAATCAGGCTGCTGAGTACAGACAATCATGCATGTTTAACCCTTGCTACAACTCAATTAAAAATGCTTAACTGTTATCTTCAAAAAAAAAAAAGCAAATTCCTCAATAATCTTTACTTACCCACTATTGCTTGCCAGTATAAAGAGCTCTTCAGATGAATCAGTGCCTAAGAAGAAGTTAGCTGTTACTCTCCTTTGAAATGATTAAGAGGAAGATTTTTTGTCAGATTCAGTTTTTACCATCACAGATGCATGCATGCTTAGTTCTTTATAGAGGTAGATGTTTTCAAATTTTATCGGATGACATCAAGTTCAATTGACTTAATTATTACAATTGCTATGCGCAAATACATAGCTCCAGCATAAAGTTCTGTCATCACTTCCATGAGATGATGTTTTTAAGTACAATAAATACCAGTAACATGGAGGTAACAAGAGTTCTAATTTCCAAATTTATACAGAAACAGCTGCCAGCATTTAGAATTTAGAACTGGTAATCAGAGCAGTATGTCTCAGATCCTTTACTTGATATTGGCATAAACAAAAAGGGGAAAAAACAAACAAACAAAACCAAAAACCAAGGTAATGAATACTATCTGTTAAAATGAGCACTTGCTACATTGAAGAAATATGGAAAGAAGCAATTAAAAAAAAAACAAAAAACAACCATGCACTGCATTTGTATCATTTCTCGCAGCACTCAGCATCAGATAAAAAGGGAGATCTGAAAAGCCAGAATAAGCAGAAACGAAATGTTTTCCTCAGATCTCATTCTTATTAAATACAGCCTTAAGCACTAGCAAACAAGTCTTAATCTGTAGAAAACAGCGCTGATCATTAGTAACAAATAACATTTTACCCCTGTAGTTGTCTTCTCTAGATCTTGTACACTGAGCCTACAGTTTCTCCTACAATATAATAAACCATGTAGAAAGTATCTTGATTTACCAGCTTTGGTAAATCTATTCAATCTGTTTAATCTCGTTTGTTTACACTTTGGGTGTTGAAATTAGTGCTTAAAAAGACTTTGAATTTCATCACTTTCCATTACTTGGCAATTGTTACACATAAGCTCAAAAGGTATGGATGTATGTAAAGGTACGAACTACAGCTCTTACCAAGCTCCATAAGTACACCCTTTTCAATGCGATGTTTCTGTTTTTTGCTTCTTAGGGAACACCCTTTGACCCTGTTCTCTGTAACCTGTGGATCCATGTTAGCTTCCTGCTGACAAGAGAACAGAAAGAAATAGTTACTAATAACCGTAAGTTACTAAAAAAAAGTCGGAATTACTTAAACTACACAGGGCAGAGCTGATATGAATGAACTAAGTAAACTGGCAGCCACTATACTAAACGCCAATACATGTAATTTATCATATTGGTATCGGGAATGGAATTTATTACAAACTCCTCCAAAGCTCAAATCATTAACAGTTTTATCATACTTAATATCTTATTCAGTATCACGTAGATGATATAAGAAAGATTAATAATGCATCACGAACAGACTCACACTGGAAAGCTGGGGAGGAACTTTTCATAAGGGCAGGTAGTGACAGTACGAGGGGAAGTGGTTTTAAACTGGAAGAGGGTAGATTTAGGAAGAAATTCTTTACTGTGAGGATGATGAGACCCTGGAACAGGTTACCCAGTGAGGTTGTGAATGCCCCCTACCTGGAAGCATTAAAGGCCAGGATGGATGGGACTTTGAGCAACCAGGTCTAGAGGGAGCTGTCCCTGCCTATAGCAGAGGGGGTGGAACTAGATGATCTTAGAGGTCCCTTCCAACACAAACCGTTCTATGATTTTATGATTCTGTACACATAGCAATTACCCAAAGCTGGGTAAAATATGGTCCTACCCTAAAAAAAAAAGCCTTTAGGAATACTCATTTGTCAGCCTTATTTAGTAAGTTGTAGAGAAAAAAAAAAAAAAACCAAAAACTTTTGACCCTAGTTTCAACAATAGATTACATTATGACAGCACTATATTTGTCAAGCTTAAGTCATTTTCTATAAACAACATCTTAAAGTCAGAAATATTTAATGTCCTTGCCTAGACTAATATTTAAGTGAAACAGGGATCTGAGAGAAAACCAAAATCTCACATCCCATTCATCTATGTATACGGGCATATTCCAAATAAAAAAACAACTGAGCAATTAAAAAACACATTGCACAGAAAAAAGTCACCATGGTATAGTTGTCTTGTCCATTTTCTTTAACGCTTCTTTTCCTGTTTCTGAAACCCTTACTCTGGATGACAGAACTGTTATTACAGAGGAGCTCAGCAGTAGCAGCTTCAGCGGATGCTTTAGGAAAACGATGACTGCTTAAAACTGAAGAGAAAAAGAAGACAAAAATATTTCCTTACACTTCACATGACAACACATTATCTATTCCAGTAAATAATTACGATACTTACATTTCATTCCGGTATCAAGCTCAAATGCACTGATAACTTCCAACAATCCTTCAATTAGCTGCTTAAATCTGGAATTCTCTTTGAGACTTCTGAAATAACACCACCATATGAGATATTGTTAAGAAAAACTTATGGGTAAGCTCTCAATAGCATTCCTAGAATTTAGACTGAACAAAGGAGTAAACCTGCAAAGCAGAAGATGAAACAACAAAAAACTGCTGCTAAGTAATACAACTCCCTAGAAAAGCCTACTGCTAGAATTAAAACATTATCACAAAGGGAAATCGTCATAATGCTTTTCCTCACATATGTCTAGCACAAAGAAACTAGTTGTAATGACCGAACAATAATACAGCCTATACTTCATAGCACTTAATCGCTAGTAGCAGTGTTTTCACTTGTAATTACTTTAAAAAAAAACAAAACATAACTATATTGAGGTAAGACCCTAAAGTTACTCCTTAGAATTTGACAGATCATTCAATCAACTTTTTCTTCAGTTTCCTGCTGCAATATTTTTAAGACAAATAATGCTATAATGCGATGGAAAATATAGCAATAATAGCAGGATGGCAAAGCCTTTGATGAGGACAAGCCCAAATGCAGCAGCTATAGACTCAGAAACGAAGAAAACTCGCTTATCTTTGGAAGACCTCAGGTAGGCAGATACCCTTGTTTCCACTGGCAACCCTTAAATGAGGTCTGGGAAGGGGTAGATCCTGGCTGCACCCCTTCCGGTCACTCAGGTACACTGCATGCACCTGAGCTCCTCTAGGTTGGCCCTGTCTTCCCACCAGGTGCTCAATCACTGTTTCAAGCTGTGACTTAGCATTTCTGCTAAAAGGCAATCATTCATCTTTTCTTTAAAGAAAACTTCTCATCCACAAGCGTGCTTGCAAAGACGCATTACCTCTTGGTAACTTCAGTCTTACACAGAGGACACTGTATCACACCATTTTTCTTTTTGCTGAGGAGTTTAAACATACAGAATCTAGAGAAAAGAATAATCACAATGTACCACTTAGTAGAAATTCTTCATTATTACGCTGAATGCCTCTATTCTTGTTCTGATGTTAAGATGAATTCACTGATCTACTTTGACATATCTGTACAACTGCAGTTATTTCAGAATGGACTTTTCCCCTTTAAAAGTTATACACTAGGTTAGCAAAACACAATATACATCATTGGCAGGGAAGTATACGTGGAGAATAAGAACAGATTGACTAGGCATTGTGATTTTAAGTTTGCAAACCTACCTGCAGAATATGTGATCACATTTTGTTGAAATTGGCTCTTTTATCACATCCAAACTGCAGAAAGAAAAAGAAAAAAGGAAAACATAAAGCATCTGTGTTCTTGCTTAAAAATGGAAACAATACAAAGTTCAGAAATACAGTCATTTTTATGAACTTAAAAAAAAATCTTAAATGTCACAATGGTGAGAAGAAATAGACCACATTTGATCATTTCTCATTTGAGAAACAAGGACACTATCAAACATTGTCATTATATGAAACAGATGTTATCAACTGCTCCCCACAATCTTTGCATTTCTCTGGCAAAGAGATCACATTTTTAGACACGCCATTCAGCAAAGGAGGAAACTCAGTGCTGGAACACTAACAGATTCTTTTTCAACACTGACCTCCTGTGACAAGAGCAAAGGACAGTGTAAAGCAGAGGTTTGGGAGTCCACTGGACTCTTACTACGTTTGTATGAACTAAATGCACAGATATGTTAATATGAATAATATTTAGGTAGTTTCCCCCACTTTTTTCTACTCTAAACCCATTTAAATCTAGTATAGTGTGAAAAATAATATTCAACTTTATATTAGGGCTTTAAAAAAGGCTTTAACCAATTAACTTACTGACCTCACCTTAAAGCATAACCTACCTTGAACACATACTAAAAAGATATGATCTTAGGCTTACGCTATGTTACCAGCTGCAGTTACGTTAGAAGGTTCTCCTAAGTTTTATAGACTAGGTATGTACATGAGGCAGTTTCCTTGTGACCATTCTGTCTACGACTCAGCAACATGTAAATAGTTTATATAATGATTCCAATTAAAAGGATACAAAAGCCTAACTTGGATAAAACAAAACAAAGCCAAATATATATTACTACTGCAGAACAGCCTAACTTGTTGGTTTACTTTTTACTGGTAGGCAATTACAAGTGTCAAAACTAGCTTCAGCATTACTTTTGTATGCATTATTCATTCAATCTCATTCAGGCACATTTTGGAACATTTTAATATCTTAATTTGCACTAATTAAAAAAAAAAAAAAGGAAAGCTATACCTTTATGCCTAAATAACAGCAGATGAAGGAAATAGTTTCAGTTTTAACTCCTCTAATGTTTTTTTTAAGACAATTAATAGACAAGCCAACCATTCAATGGCAACATCTCAGCAAGAATCCTGCTGCCTCTTCAGAAGAGTTTGGATGCAAGGTCTTTTGTTTTGTTTTTCTTTTTTTATAGACATTCTCTGTTTTCTACTCTGTGGCTCTGTAGATGTTATCATCAAGAAGGAAATTATTTTGCTTCTCCAGAGGCAAAAAAGTAAATTTTAAATGTATCTAGAAAGATTAAAGAATTTAAAAACATTTTCCACCACAGAGAAAATAAACATAGGCAGTCTGGTTCAACAGATACAAAAGTCTTTTAAAAGACTGTCATGCATCCTAAGTAGCTAGGCTTGAACTGAAACCTATGCCATTTTAGGTATTTCTCTGCATTTAAAGAACTATGAACCATGCTTAACTTTGAGAGACAAAAGACAACGATCCAGGCTGGCTTGCAAAAAATGCTCTAATCAGCTCACTTTTTTTCCCCACCTGGATAGAGCACTGATACTTTTAAGTTGTAATATATAAGAAATATTTACTAGAACACACAAAATATACCTCCTGTCACACATTTACTCTTACCCATCAGTACATTTTGTTTTAAGAACACTATTCTTTATGTTTTCTCATGGCAACAGTATTGACAAAACATTTGAAAAGAAGAGAAAAAGAAAAAGAAAAAAGCACATTAATTAATTATCTTAATTTCTACCAGATTGGACACTCCAAGTTCTTCTGCATAGCTGAAAGCACATTTTGCACATCTCCAATGGCAATCACTGACAAGTCCATCCTTCAGACCCAAAAACACTCTACAAACAAACAAACAAACAGTAACCAGCATTGTTTCTGATCTGTCGCATTCAGTGATCATGCTTTCTCCCATGTAGCTTTCCTGTGATGCAGAAAATGACATAGGCCGACTGTATCCTGGGCTGCATCAACATATGGGTGGGTGAGGGAGGGGATTGTCCTCTACTCTGTCCTCGTGAGTCCACATCAGCAGTGCTGCATCCAGGCCTGGGGATCCCAGCACAAGGAAGATGTGGAGTTGTTGGTGCGAGTCTAGAGGAGGCTGTGAGGATGCTCAGAGTCTGGAGCACCTCTCCTATAAATACAGGCCAAGGGAGCCAAGCTTGTTCAGCCTGGAAAAGAGAAGGCTGCGGGGAAACCTCACGGTGGCCTTCCAGTACTCTAAGGGTGCTTAGAAACAGGAAGGAGACAGACTTTTACCCAGGCAGATAGCGGTAGGACAAGGCAGAGAGATTTAATATTAAGAGTAAAGATTTAGGTCAGATGTGAGGAAGAAACTTACTCAGAGGCAGTGAGGCCCTGGCACTACTGCCCAGAGAGCTGTGGGTACCCCATCCCTGGAGGTGCCCAAGGCTGGGCTAGATGGGGCCCTGGCCATTCTGAGCTGGTAGGGGGCACCCAGCCCGCGGCAGGAGTAGGCTGGTCGGGGGGGAGGGGAAGGGGCTGTAAAGTTCCTTCCAACCCAACCATTCTGTGATTCTATCTTGAGCAAGGCTTACTCTGAACATTCAGTTAAAATCTACCCAGACTCACAGCCTGAGGTGAGCCAAATCAGGCTGACAGGAATGGTATTCAGCAAAAATTCAGCATGTGGGCGCACAAGCACACCTGCGAGCTGAAGGAGCTTTCAAGGCAGATGCAGACACGAAGGAGGCAGCAGGAGCACTTACGTGAGGAACCCCGGGCACCGTCAACACCAAGCAGGAAAAAAAGAGGTCACCACGCATATACAGCGCACCGTAAAAACAAAGCGAAACGTTTTAACCATAGCGCGGCAGCATCTCAGAGCTCTACAGAAGAAAAGGTCCGAAAAAGGCCCAGAGCCACTAACCCATTCGCCTCTACCGTGTCACATTTCGCGCCCTTTTCCGTTAATTCAGGAACCAGCGCACTAGAGAGCCAATCCTGCGCCCAGCTTGTATCACGTGGTCCGAAAGGCACCATCCTATTCGCTCCTTTTCTGGCGCGCGCCGCTCCCCATCCGGCCACAGTGAGGCGGGACAGGAAAGAATATGCTTGATTGGCTCTATTGGACGGGCTGTGCTCCCGGAAGAGGAAGTGCATTATGGGAGTTTCGGAAGTGCATGTCTGCTGGCACGGTGCCCGCCCACTCGCTTCCGGCCTCCCTGCTGGTGTTTATTGTTGTCGTCTCAGTGCACCAGGTTCCGTCCCTCCGACCCAATCAGGGCGGCGAGGCTGATGAGAGGCAGGCCAGAGAGCCAATAACATCGCGCGAAGTGCAGGGAGCCTGCCTGAGCCGGTCCGCCATGTTAGGGCCGTCACTCTGCTGAGGAGGGGGTTGTAGTGCTGGGCTAGGGGTTACAGGGCTACAGCCGGAGCTGTGGCGGACGGTGAGTCGTCCTGAGTGCTCTTCCCCCAAAATCTGGGTTAGCGGGTGACCGCGGGCCGGGACTGCCTGGTAGGGCTTCCCTCGCCCCCCGAGGAGCACAGTATGGAGCCGCAAGTGAACCTTCGCGTCAGCTGCCGTGGGGAGACCCAGAGCTTCCTGGTGTCGGACACCGCGCATACGACGTGGGCCGACGTGGAGGCCATGGTGAGCGCTGCCCGGCTCTTTCGGCTTCCAACGCTGCGTTGCTCGTCTTACGAGGCGTTAAAATTGGTCTTTTTTCATTTTACTGTGGCCTCCGTTTTTTTTTTTTTTTTTTTTTTGTTTGAGCGTTGACGGTGACATTTGTTTTCTAGTTAAAACGATGTAGAAAAACTTGTTCTAGATAGAATTTCATACAGGTTGGGTTTTTTTTGTGTGTGTGTTTTTTCCTGTTTGTTTTTTGTTTTAATTTGTGTGTGTGAGCAGGTGGCCCAGATATGTGTTGCTCTAATCCGTGATTATGGGTTTTACTACTGTCCCACTATGAAGTGCACTTTGTTTTGCTCATCTTCCTTTCTTTTGTTCATTCAGGTAGGCAAGGTTGAGTAATGCTCATCTGTTGTTTATAGAGCATCTTCCTCGTTTTGTTGTTTTGCTCTGTGTTATCTAGTTGCTAGTACGTTGTATACTGAAGCCTTCGCTTAAATGTTTATTTCTGGTTCTCCTTGTTGTGGACTCTTCTATTGGGTGAAGTTTAGTCAGTGCAATAAAGATTCCATGAGCTATGAAGTAGTGGCAGTGTTTTTACTTATTTATTCTGTAGCAATTCTTCTGTTCCTCTTGTTTGTTTGCTTTTAGTTTATTCTCCATGTTGCATCTTACCAGTGTTTTATTTTCTCTCTTTAATTCTTTTTTAAGCTAACATAATATGTGCCATGGGATGTTCTTGCATGATGATTTACTCAAATTCAAAACCTAAGCTGTACGGTGCTTTCCTCATTATATTTCAGCCTTCAAGAAGAGCTGTTAGTTCAGTCTTAAAGTAGTTGTTGATAGGTAGACTGTGTAGGAGTGTTCAAGTGGGTTTGTGTCCTACTTGCATCAAAGCTGGAAGCAGATTGCTTTTAATCCTCTGCGCTTAGAGAATGAGAGAGTGCTTATTCAAGGCATGGGCCTCTATTGCATTAGAGTTACTTCTCTATCCAAGGGTCATTCTCTACTTTGCAGTGTTTCATGGTAGTACTAGCTAAACTGTTTTTTTTTGTGTGTTTTTACTGTATTATTAAATATGTCTAGTGTTTAAAAAGGACAGGTAAATTTATGGCTGTAGCTTGAGTTTTGGGGGAAAAACTTGTGGTGTAGAGATATATTTAAGACGGCATTTTCTTTTCTCATTGCACTCCCAAAATTGATTTGGGCTACATCACTGAAAGGACCTGCCAGTCACATATAGATTCTGCATTAGAAGTAGCTCTTGTGAGGCTGTCTAAGTCCCAGCCATCTGCTGTCTTCCAGAGTGACTAGAGGTCTTTTGTTAGATCCAGGCTGGCAGAATATGTCTCAAGTAGAGCAGTCTTGGAGGAAAAATGCATTTTGTGTGCAAAAATGCATATGAGCCTCCAAGTCTTATTCAACATAACGATTCCTTTTGTTTACAGTTCATTTAATGTTGTAGATTCTGCCCTGTTAATGCAATATAGTTGTTTAGATTTGTTGTTCTTATTTGGAAATGCGTAATGAATTTATATGTTCAGGTGTACAGTGCATCTGCCAGTGAGTACGAGAATTTAATATTTCACTCTTCTTAGTTTGAGTTTATTCTAGTTTTTCAAAACTCAGATAGGTTAGTTGGGGGAAAGAAAGACTGCTTGCCAGTATCAGTTTTTTTTTTTTTAAACTCACGAGTTAGTGTTCAAAGATTGTTGGCTTTAGCTGCTGTAAATTGCAGTGTTTTCCATGAACTGAGTTCATTAACCCTGAGCAAGTCCCCTTACCATGAAAAGGCTATTCTGTGATCTTGATTTGCTGGGTAATTGTTAACTAGGGAAGTTGGAACACTAATAAATGATTTTCTTCTTTTCATTGTGGCAAGTTGGTAAAGGGTGGAGGGAAGGCCCTGGGAAGAGTACTTCAACTCCAGAAGAACAGACTTTGTAAAACTGTTTGTTTCTCTTGAGAAACTGAGAGGGAAGGGTGAAAAGATAAGAGCCTTTTTTTTTTTTTTTTCCTGTTAATAACCATGATTAACTGAAAAACTGAAATCTGCTGGAGGCCTGTCTCATTGTTTTTGTTTTTCTCCTTTTACTTACAGGTTAAAGTTTCATTTGACCTGGATGACATTCAGATAAAATACATTGATGAGGATAATGATGAGGTAGACTACTGGGG